>JAECUM010008507.1:0-56585 GCA_016617855.1 Megalonaias nervosa | reverse complement strand
AAAAAAAAAAAAAAAAAAAAAAACAACAGCATCAACGATTTTTAAGTGATAGCACGTAGCCCTAAGGGTATAAACGCTCTCTCTCTCTCTCTCTCTCTCTCTCTCTCTCATAGAACGGTCTAAGCTTTGGCCTTCTGCTTTTTGTTGACTGCTAGACCAATGCTAGATTTTACCTGCTATCCACCGATTTAAGTAGCATGTATTTGGTATTTATTTGTACCTAGTTCAATTACCTGTCCTAGGACGGGAGTGATAAAAGTAAGTTTCAACATTTAAAAAAAATTAAAAAAGTAAACCAAAAAAAATAATTAATGGGATGAGCAAGTTTAAAAGATAGTTTGAATTTAAAAATACAAGAAAAGTTATTTTAAAAAATTGTGACCTCTTGTTTGGCAGCCTGACACATAGAAAGATAAATGTGGGTATTAATATATTAAGGCTAGCAATTGCTCGTTCTAGGACGGAAGTGATACATTTTCAAGATAAAAATATAAAATTTTAAAAAAGTAAAAAAAAGTGGGATGAGCGAGTTTAATGGAAAGTTTGAACATAAAAATAGCAAAAACGTATTTTAAAAATTGGGATGCCGCCGCGAGTTACGAACTCTCGACCTACTGTTTTGCAGCTGGGACACGCAGATAAATGTGGGTGTTTATATATGAGACTTGGTTAATTGCCCGTCCTAGGACGCGAATATATATATAAAAAAAAATTAAAATAATTTTTAAAAAAAAGGGATGAGCGAGTTTAAAAGAA
The DNA here is from genome assembly GCA_016617855.1 of Megalonaias nervosa. NCBI lineage: Eukaryota > Metazoa > Mollusca > Bivalvia > Unionida > Unionidae > Megalonaias > Megalonaias nervosa. The sequence goes on along the minus strand of JAECUM010008507.1, from coordinate 55,829 downwards.
AGTTTGAACATAAAAATACAAACAAGTTTTTAAACAAATGGGATGCCGCAGCGAGTTTCGAAACTGGCGACATCTTCTTTGGTGGCCCAGACACATGTGGGTGCATTTTGATTTATATTTTCGTCATAAGTTTGAAAAATTCGCGAAAAACTTAAAAACAGAGTTTCTTTCTTTCTTTCCAAGAAAAGGTTTACATAGGAGGAAGGACAGAATCACAAGGATTCCATGTATTAATGTAAATAGTTATGTATCGATATGTGTTTATATACGTGTGTGTGCGTCTTTTGTGTATTTTTAGGTCAGTCGCTGCTGTCCTGTCACTGTATAGTTTGGAAACTTGCTTCGCATGTAAGACAAAATAATTTCTTTAAATTGCCGGACAATGTAATTATCTTCATACTCAAAGATATCTGCTTTCCAAACTATACAGTGACAGGACAGCAGCGACTGACCTAAAAATACACAAAAGACGCACACACACGTATATAAACACATATCGATACATAACTATTTACATTAATACATGGAATCCTCGTGATTCTGTCCTTCCTCCTATCTAAATCTTTTCATGGAAAGAAAGAAAGAAACTGTGCTTTTAAGTTTTTCGCGAAATTTTTCAAACTTATAACGAAAATATAAATCAAAATGAAGAGCTTTCAGTTTCATGGGCAGTAAACTCTTTAGTGAATTTTGAGAAATGCATATTCATATCCATGAAGCGTTCTCATTCTCCAGGGAAATATCGCGAGTGCATATAATCTTCAGTATAACCACCCACATGTGTCTGGGCCACCAAAGAAGATGTCGCCAGTTTCGAAACTCGCGGCGGCATCCCATATGTTTAAAAACTTGTTTCTATTTTTATGTACAAACTTTCTTTTAAACTCGCTCATCACTTTTTTTAAAAAAATTATTTTAATTTTTTTTTTTTTTTTTTTTGTATATTCGCGTCCTAGGACGGGCAATTAACCAAGTCTCATATATAAACACCCACATTTATCTGCGTGTCCCAGTTGCAAAACAATAGGTCGAGAGTTCGTAACTCGCGGCGGCATCCCAGTTTTTAAAATACCTTTTTACAATTTTTATCTTCAAACTTTCCATTAAACTCGCTCATCCCACTTTTTTTTATGTTTTTAAATTTTTTTATTTTTATCTTGAAATTGTATCACTCCCGTCCTAGAACGAGCAATTGCTAGCCTTAATATATTAATACCCACATTTATCTTTCTATGTGTCAGGCTGCCAAACAAGAGGTCGCAATTTTTTAAAATACCTTTTCTTGTATTTTTACATTCAAACTATCTTTTAAACTCGCTCATCCCATTAATTATTTTTTTTGGTTTACTTTTTAAATTTTTTTTATGTTGAAACTTACTTTTATCACTCCCGTCCTAGGACAGGCAATTGAACTAGGTACAAATAAATACCAAATAGATGCTACTTAAATCGATGGATAGCAGGTAAAATCTAGCATTGGTCCAGCAGTCAACAGAAAGCAGAAGGCCAAAGCTTAGACCGTTCTATGAGAGAGAGAGAGAGAGAGAGAGAGAGAGAGAGAGAGAGAGAGAGAGAGAGAGAGAGAGTTTACCCTAAGGGCTACGTGCTATCACTTAAAATCGTTGATGCTGTTTTTCTTTTTAAAATTCTGATAGAATCAATCTCCTTTCCTTGATATTTTCATACATCATTTGCTAAATTTTGGGTATATTCAAGCATGATCCGTGCTTCTTTTTCGTCATAAAACACTCCAAAAGGAGGCAAGTGTTTATTGTCCGCGTATTAATTTCTTTCAAAATATATGACTACCCCCCCCAACCCCCATTTTCAATACATTTGGAAAGGAGAGTGGGGTAGTTCAAATGCACTAAACTCGTGAATAAGGGGTTCTAATAAAAATTATATTCGCTCTCCCAGAGGTAAAAGAAAAGAAAAAACAAACACTAATATGTCGTTGCAAACTGGATTCAAGGGGGGGGGGGGGAGGAGGGAAGAAAAACTAATTACCTATAGACCTTGGACGAATAATGCGTATGCACGTACGGCCGGTAATGTAAAATATACAAAAAGTGGCGGGCCAAAAATTTTGGGCTTAGCGTGTATGCTGCGTAAGGTCATTAAACATGGTAATTAATATTGATCAAATAAGATCCAGATTTAATCTCTTTAGTTCATAGATCTCGCTTTATTGGAGCCTTGGAAAATCGCGCAGTACACAGAACTTAAAAAAAAAAATTAAAACAAATACACGCACATTCATTAATGTGGATAAAGTCACTTTATGCTGATTGGAAAACATAGTTCTTGTTTATATCATACGAAAAGAAATACTTACCTCTGGTGTCCAATGTCGCCTGCAAAAATCTCAGCCGAATGCTGTAAATACGCCTGTAGATTATACGTTTGGGCCTGCTGACATCATACGTCATAGATAAAGCGACACCCTGTGTTTGTTTGGATTTACGCTAGATGATTTACATTTTGACGTTAAATTGTAATGCTGTTTCGAGTCAGACCGTTTACTTTCCATATATTTCATTTAATACCACGTCATTTGGAAAATGGATTAATCGTTCCATTCTGTTCTTCAGACCATTTCACTTAATGCCAGATCATTTGGAATCTGAATGCATCATTTCATTTTTTGGGTTAAATCATTTCATTTTAGACTACATTATTTCATTTAATACCACGTCATTTGGAATCAGAATTCCTAAATCCGTTTTGTTCTTTAAATCATTTCATGTAATACCTCATCATTTGGAATTTGAATTCATAATTTCATTTGTTAGGTTAAATCATTTCATTTCGTACTACGTAATTTCATTTGGATTCATAATCCACGAATCCCTTTTGTTCTTTAAATCATTTTATTTAATACCAGATCAGTTGGAATTTAAATTCATGATTTCATTTGTTGAGTTAATCATTTCATTTTAGAGTACATCATTATTTTTAATACCACGTCATTTGGAAGCAGATATCATCATTACGTTTTGTTCTTTAAATCATTTTATTTAATACCAGATCATTTCATTTAACACCCCGTCATTTGGAATCTGAATTCATTATTTCTTCTTCTGGGTTCAATCATTTCATTTCTTGCTACATCATTTCATATCACACAACATCATATGGAACCTGAATTCATCATTCCTTTTGTTGGGTTAAATCATTTCATTTCACACTACATCGTTTCATTTAATACCACGGCATTTGGAATCTAAATTCATCATTCGGTTTTGTTCGTTAAATCATTTCATATGACACCACATCATTTGGAATCTGGATTTATCGTTTCATTTGCTGGGTTAAATCATTTGATTTCATACTACATCATTTGATTAATGTAATTTTGGCGGTGACGGCTGCCCATGCACACAGCTGTGGTGGCTCAGTGGTTTCCATGTTGGATTAACAATCAAGAGGAAATGGGTTCAAGGTATACTATTGGATCAGCTACCTTAGTGTGTCCCTGGGTAAGGCAATTACCTGCTACTAAATACAATTCACATGTTGTCATAAAATACCACACCAATCCAATATGAGAGCACCTGTTAGTGTGTGGAAATATTTTGTTAAAAAACAACAATGATAAGAGTATTGCTCAAGTTCTGCATTTTTGTACATGCAAACTTGAATATAAAATTACCATTGATCAGCTATCATTTGCAATTGACAAAATTCGCTGCATGCAATGCATTAAAATTTCCATTACTGTAATAAATTATGTCAACACTAGTGGCACTCACTTTCTCAAAACACTAGTTATACCCCAAAAGTACTTGTAAAACCATACCACACAAATTAATTTGGCAGAATAGATAAGGAACTGTCATAATAGATTGCCGGTAAAAAACCCAATCCAGAACCACTAAAACACCATTCATGTCATACAATTATCAGTTACAAACATTCCAGCTTGCATCATCCATTCATCAGAATGGATGAAAAACTTTCATGGTCTTACATCATCCATTCATCAGAAGGAGCAAAACTTTCATTGTCAAAAAATAAAAGATGTGAATAACCTTGAAATAAACTACAACGACACAGATACCAATAACCTTATTTTATTACAACAAAACATGTACAAATGGTGCAGTTTACAGATACCAGTTATATATAAAGCATCCATATGGGACATCTAATCAGCCTTTGTTTTGCACCATGATAAAGCAACCAGAATGGATGTCACATCAAACTGTTTTACACCATCAAAAAGCATCCCTACTTGATGTCACATCAAACTGTTTTGCACCAACATAATTGTAAACATTAAAAAATATTTTGTTATCATATCCCTTTTGTAATTCTCAATGTTGTACCTCAGAACACTTCTATCTATCATAGTAAATGAGCTCTTGGTATGAAAAACAAATGGCATAATTAAAAGAAATAAGATATATGAATTTTAGTTCTGTGTCTTCTCATTATAGCTTTCAAAAGGCATTCATAATGGTTCTTCTAAGCAATGGTATTATATCAAACTTGAATTACTATGTTAAGTTTGTTTTTCCCTTAATAATGTAATCACTTATTAATCGTGCTGGAACATTTCACTTTGCAACAAAGTCTACATTATGGGAGCAAAAAGGGGTTACTGTTTCACGAAATGGACATAAAATTTACAATTTCATCTCATCATTGTAGACACTGCAAAGAACAAAGTTATGGCCCTGATGACAAGTACTGATATCTGTCACAAAACACATAATCTTCACAAAAAGGGAGACTGTAATCCTCACAAAGATTCCACTCGTTTTAAACTTTGTATCTAATATTAAAATTTTATTTTTTTTTTAAAGGAAAGGGACACTGTATTTGCAATACATTGTTAATGTACTTTGCCAAACTGCATCTACCCTACCGTGTCTCTAGGTACAGCATAACATTACTCTATTGAGAGCTGTCAAAATCATGGAAACATTGGCATCTGCAGGTAAAATATTTCTAACCAATAAAACATGTAATGCAAATTGCTATAAAATCTATTTACACAAATTATAATACAATGTTAACAAATCAGTTATTCAGTAGCTTTTGAGCACTTTCAGTGGTAAGTTTGGGCCTATTTTTCCCAAGTTTAGAGCAAAGAAGAAAAACATAATAAACCACAATGAAAAATATTGATATCATAAATCTATAGTATATATAAACAATGCAAACAACAGTGATATGTATGATCATGATGTCAGCATTATGAAAGATAATATTTGGCAGTGAGTTGCACTTATTAAAATGGAAAACAATACTGACCAGGGTCTGACAAAATTTCAAAATCACATGGTGTCTTGGACCAACCATGACAACACCTAGTTGCCTAGCTTAAATTCAGTAGCCCATTGAAAGTACTAACAGATATAACTATTGCTTTCCCAAACAAAAAAGCCACTGACAAGACACAGGATTATGTCTCTGAGCACACAATTTGTCAATCTCTATGAAAGGATTTGTGCCCCTTTTTAGATATTTCACAGGTTTTTATACATGAAATTAAACTTCCATATGGCATACATTGTCTTAAGAAAATTGGCAACTTTGAAATAACCTGATCTAGACTGATTTACTTAACTGTTATTTATCCATGGAAACAATTTTTCATACAAATGAAGATGGCGCAAAATTGATCTATATGGAAAAAAGTTTGGAAAGCTCCAATATATTTGAATTTTTCATATGCCAAATTCATTCTTTTGAAGTCTTACTTGCAACTCTTATAATGCCGATATTCTTTGGTCATCACCAAAAATGTTATTGGTAATGAATGTTATTCAATGTAGCACAAAGAAAAATTGGTAAGATTGGAAACTTTGCAAGGATAATCACTTTGATTTCTTCACAAAATCAAACCACATTCATTTGATACCTACACTTGTGTTAACAAAAACATATCCTCATGTTCAAATGAATGCTAAGATATCATAACTTTAATACATATATCCTCTCATATAAACATGATCCTGGGATTTCATATGGCTGATACGTAATGAAATAATTCCAAATTAAATTATGAAGTACTCTGTAGGAAGATGGACAAAAAGTACAAAATATTAGATTTAATTCTGGTTTTATCAGACAGCACATCCATAACGAATGGATATTTCATGAACGTTACAAGAGCTAACCTAAAACAACGTGCAATACATTTTCAAAGGTGGATACTGACTAAAATCTACCTTATGTTGCTGCAATTCTTGAATGAAAAACATCGAACATGTATGTCTTTAACAGATTTAAAATACTTATCGAAAATACAGGATATCTTTTCCTGGGGAAAAAAATAACTACATGTATGAACACTGAAATATCCATCCATGCACGTTAGTACAAAATTGGACCCCTCAGGAACATATTAAACTAATTATTGTGACATATATGCCTAACAAAAATATATTTGTTTACATTCATAAATTCTGGATGTATATTCAAGCCCATACAATTATTTCTTAGTACAATCTTTAATACTATTTCTCTTCAAACAATGCCACTAAAATGTCTAGCCAAGTTCCTTTCTATGTCAGCTGACTCAGTGTATGTACGGTAGGATTTGATTCTTGTGCTTCATGTAACTGGGCCAAAGACTCGAACAATCTGCAACAAAAAGTGGGAAATGTCAAACATTATATGCCATACACTTAGTGTGTACATATGACAAATGATGCAACTTCAAAGCCAAATGTAAACCAACCTCGAAAAATAATATGGGTTGCAATTTCCCACGGCCAATGCAATAGCTTCTGAAAATGTTAGGACAATTCTAACTGTATACAGCTTATTTGATAAAACTGAGTTTTAATAAGAATTTCGTGAAAGTGACTGATGCCTACTGGTCATCAAGAATCTGTCAGAATCTACAATCAGTTGTTTTTCTAAACTCATTTAGTTTTTTTTAATCGCCAACTACTGAAACCATCTAAGATGTTCTTGAGAAACTCCAGCATAGTAAATTTGGTAACAAAACTATTTTCTTGTCTTTGATTTAATACATTCATGTAAAGTTCAGTACAAAATTTATTGTCATGGAATTCGATGGATAGAAGACTTGTGAACTTATAGATATACCCACATCATCAATATTATCGAGTCCATAATTAGTTTTAAAAAAGAGAAAACTGGCATCAATGAAGATATTCTTAAGAAAATTCTTTTAACAGTTGCATGTCATCATGCTCACAAGCTACCACAGAGTCAAGAGCCAAAACCCTGAAATCATCAGTCCTATCAACTTGTTTATCATTCATGTTCACAACTTCAATGAAGAACAAAAGGCCAGCAGTAAACTATGACTTGACCCAAATGTCAAAGTAGGTCTAGTTTTCAAACTTTGTTCACAATAGTAGACATGATGATGGTCAGAGCTGCACCATTTTCATTCCGGATGTGTTTTAGTAAATGACATCATCCGTTCAAAATCAGATATGTACTGTATGCACAATTTAAAATACAAAACAAAACAGGAAGATGGTTCTAAGTACTGACTGGACAAAGTCAAATTTGATGCATAACAAGTTTCTTGAAGATTTTACGTGGTTGTGGAGACTGATTGATGGATGGGTGGATAGACAAACTTTTCAACATACAAGTCCAGGACATGCATGTCAAGCCAAAGATATGTATGTCAAGCCCAGAATAAGAGCACTGCTGAAAAGCACATTTCGTCAAGATATTTCAAAGGATTCAAGATATCTTTTGCAACTAAATCCTGTGACAGTTGGATTGATGGATGAGGTGATTCAAGTATACACCCTCTCAACTTCCATTCACTGGCTTTGGTCTGATTTTTGACCAATGAAGCTAACTATATCCATAAATTCATTACAAGCATATAGACTTTTGTCAATATGTAACAAGAAAAGGAATGCAAAAAGCAGCTTTCAATGTAGCAACTAATGAAATTTCAAGGTAGCAACTAATGAAAATTTCAGGTAGCCAATAATGAAACTAAAAGACTTCTAGGTACTGAGTATTTCAAATGCAAACAGAAATGCGATCAGAGCTGAACAAAGACTAATGCAACTGTAGTGTAGATTACAACATAGCTTATAATGTAACTGTAATGTAAAGATTACTTCATGGAGTATCATGGAACTGTTGTATAGACAAAGCTTACTTCATGGAGTATGATGTCACTAGTTTAGACAAAGATTACTTTATGGAGTCTCATGTAACTGTAATGCAGACAAAGATTACTTCATGGAGTATCACTGTTGTGTACAAACGATTACTTCACTGAACAGTGCTCAAAAAAATCAGATAGCCCGATGCCCGGAGCCCCTCTAATTTTAGTTTGGGCCCGTCCTGTATTCAAAAATATGTGCCCGTCGGGCTTGTCGAAAAAAAAAGTTTGCCGGAGGAAACTTTGATCGTGCTGATGAAATAAGTAAATGTCCTTTCAACATGTTGACATACATGCCTTAACACGGCGCAATCTTATTGCTGTCCTACGTGAAATTGAGAACTGATATTAATCAAATGGGAGCTTTGCTAAAAATATGATTTTGTACTCCCAAACCCCGTGACACAATTTTCAGTAATCTTAAAAAACACAACAAAAACACTTTCAGTCAATGTCAATTACATTGTAGTATGTATCAACTGTAATCTGTAATCATTGGAACGGATATACATCCCATTGGCAGTTTAAATAGTGGCAATTAAGGAAAGTATGGAGAGTTACTGAATCAAAGTTTCACATTAACTGACTGACAATTGCTAGTGAGACGTGTTGAAGGTTACAGTGGGTGAACCCACTGTGCTAATTTGCATAGGTAGGATCAGGAAGTTGAACAACCCATTGTAGGTAAATCAAAGAGATGATAGATGTGTGTACAAGAACAAGTGATTACAAATTATTGCCTTGAATAAGAATGTTTTAGCCACATGTATAATATTTTTTAGAAGTTTGTGAACAGCGGCAGCGCTTCCCTGAAGTCAGATTTTATTGCATATATAGAATTCTATATATGCGGTAAAATCCGAGTTCAAAGAAACACTGCCATCATACACACGCGAAACCTATAAATTGTTATGTACTCACTTTTCTATCTCTGGAAAACCGTGGATATATTCACGACAACAACATTGAAATACGCGGTTCTTCAGGAATCCAATGATGGTGATAAGCAGGCCCCATGGATGAAGACAATTATTAGCCAGCCTCTCCACTACTAATCTGTTAGGAAAGAATGGAGAGCTTATTGAATATGCCAAGACAAATATGGATTCATGGAAACCACAATTGTACTATTCATTTCAGAATTTCATGTTATTCTGTCCAAAAAGTAAAACGCCGCCAACTTTTTTTATTTACCTGGCACATTTAATTTAAATGTTATTAATAACATATGTAATATATTTAAAGACGCCCAAGTGGGCATATCATTCACTTGGCTTACATAACTTCACTGTTTCAAAATTAGACTTGTGTAGTAGTATAAGAATTTATACTATTTTTAGATCCTGATATGGATTTTTTCTAAAACTGAAGGCATACTATTGTTTCTTGTTCATGGGCAAGACCTCCATTAATATGCACTGAAGCATACATTCAGTTTTAAAACAAAGCCAGTAAAAAAAAAGACGCCATTAAAATAAATGACCTTACTTGAATCTTTGATCTTCGGTGATGAAACTACAATAAAGCTTCAACAGTCTGAATCTATGCCTTATAAAAATAACATTTTATCCATCCTCAATGAATGCTATAAAATGCATGTCTGACTCGTTTACCTTCTAATTATCATGTCTAAATTATTTCATCATCTTTTGGAAAACGTCTGATAATAAATATTGCATTTAGATTCAGTGAAAAATGACAGTAGCTGTTGGAGTACTTACATGCTAATTTGCTTGTGGATTTCCTCTTTCTTCACTTCCTTAAACAGGTACTGCAGCAGGCAGCTGAAGTAGTGTGTGTGGCTGCTGGGGTATGTCAGCTGGTTAAAGATGGCAGTAAGGAACAAATAACAACCTGGGGAAAAAGTTCAGATTGTAAATTTTAATCCACTACTATAACTGAGAGCAAAGAATGAAGAAAAAGTAATAAGTGGCCGCACATTTTTTACTTAGTTTTCATCTTTAACAACAGCATCTAAGAGAAACGCAATCTACGTGTGAATTTTTTCCCCTCTATCCTGGCATGGAAAAAACAAATTTTTCAATCTTGAGTGTCCATAAATTTCCTTTATACAGAAAATCATCAGGAAAGTATTCAATTTAAATCAATTTAAATCATTTTGGTTTAACCGGGAAATGTTCTAAATCAACAATGAGAACAAATCAATGAAACCAGGAAATTCATAAATTTTAATCATTTTGGTCTAACCAGGAAATGAATAAATCAATAATAAAGAGTAGAAATCTCTGAAACCAGGAAATTCTAATACTAACATACATACTGCCATGAATGATGAGCAAGAAACAAGAGCCCCATGTGGGCCTGAAATTGTTCATCTGACATCTGCTTAAAAGTCAAATACATGAGCAGTTGGCCAAGAAGTCAAGGTCAGTAGGAAGCTTTTTTGCAATTTCTTTCAAAACTGTTACTATCAAAACATGAATTAGGAACCGATATGAAATTGTTTATGGAAAGGAACCAATCACTATAGTGAAATATACACTGCAATCTCCTAAATATAGCTGGCTGAGGAAGCCAAAACATTTATTAGTTGACAATTCACACTTGAGACGACTGTAGCTTGTGTTACGTATCTGTAATTTAATTGCTTGTGTGTTTTAAATTCTTTTTTATTTTATTTTTGTTTCATTACATTTTATTGTAATGATAATTTTTACGGGATTTGACTATTTTCGGAAAATTCACTTCACTTGTTTTGACCTGAGTAAAACATAAAAGGTATTACATTATCAGTATTTTTAGCTCACCTTGGTTAAGACGTTTGTAAACATTGAATGAAAACGATTGGCTATTATCAAGGTCATGTTCGGCCTACGCGTTAGCTAAGTTGTAAACAGCCATTTTTTATTTGTTTCCAGCGTGAGAATCTGATTCTTAGCTAGGTTTATTTTGGCTTACGTGCTAAATGACATTTTTTTTTACAGCTAAATGGCATTTTTTTTACAGCGCTGTTCAAATTAATGATCACGTAGCCCCGTCACGTGAGCCAGCATGTGATCTAAAATCGTGGGTTAAAACAGACGTTTCTAGTAGATTTAGGTAGTCGTATTTTTACACCGTTACAGTTTTTTGTTCATGCCAGTTTGTTCTAAAGTTCATCTATTTTGGGGATTTTATAATTTATATTCTCTGGAAAACAATACAAGTGCTTTTCTTTATAAAAATTCTGGGACAAAGACATTTAGTGGAAATTTATTCTGGAATTCTAAACAGAACATTATAAGTTGTGGTTCAACGAGGAACTGTTGCCATCAGTACAACGACCTCATCTGACGTCATCGCCTTCCATATTGGAACTTCATCGAGATTCGAACCTGGAATCAATTAGAACTGTTTAGTGATAGGACTTAAATTTTTCAATTCTAGGATTAATTTTTGGATTATATTCACAAACTATAAGTCCTATTTCACATTTTTACCTTGTTTTCCAGGGAAATAAATTATTTTGTTAAAACTTACAAAGCTTGTTGGCTTCACTCTTTTCTTTTGTTGCCTTTGTACGAGCCTACATGTAACACTTGCAACAATATTCTGAACATAAAGTAATGGATAGTGAAGGAGAATTGTTGAGTCATCAAATATTGTGTGTGAGCAATTTTCCTTCCTGGAATCCTTTGGATGTGGATCAAAATTTTCAGACGACTGTCCATGTTTGCAGGAAGAAAAAAAATAAGGCCAGAAAAAAAGAATGCACACTGTCAAATATAAGCAAACAATACACCAATAACTAGGATCATATCCATAACGTAGTTACACATTTTAGCCAAAAATTACGTACCCGTTACGTCTAATCCATGTAAAAGATCATCAAAGAATTCCGTGTGTTTGGGGTTTGCGATGGTACTCATGCTGGGTGTCAGACCTTTGCTATTGATGCAGTCGATGGCCTGAGTTCCCACATAAAGAACGAGTGCATTGATCAGTGGAACATTGTAACTGAAAGGGCAGGCGGATTGATTTGGCTGAAACAAAACATAGCATTATCAGTGTTTTGTGGAACATTGTAAGTGAAAGGGCAGGCGGATTGATAAAGAACGAGTGAAAGGGCAGGCGGATTGATTTGGCTGAAACAAAACATAGCATTATCAGTGTTTTGTGGAACATTGTAACTGAAAGGGCAGGCGGATTGATTTGGCTGAAACAAAACATAGCATTATCAGTGTTTTGTGGAACATTGTAACTGAAAGGGCAGGCGGATTGATTTGGCTGAAACAAAACATAGCATTATCAGTGTTTTGTGGAACATTGTAACTGAAAGGGCAGGCGGATTGATTTGGCTGAAACAAAACATAGCATTATCAGTGTTTTGTGGAACATTGTAACTGAAAGGGCAGGCGGATTGATTTGGCTGAAACAAAACATAGCATTATCAGTGTTTTGTGAAAGCACACTACATCTGATATGCAAACTACACTATTTTATTTTTTTTATTGCCTTCTCCTAAAGAAACAGTTGTGCTATGTCATGATGGAATACAGGTGCCAGAGCCAAAGGTGGGGGTGCTATGCCACCTGCAGAACACACAACAGAAGTTTCCAAAGATGAAGACAATAACATAATTCATACATGGTTGACAAATATCATTTGAATCTACACATTGTGTGTAACTCTAAAATGGCTGGACATGGCAGACTGTTGCCAGGTATATTATCATTGGGAAAATCATACAGTAAAAAAATCCCTGTAGTGTGCTAATCGGAACTCGATTGTCAGTTAATTTATTATGTATGACATATAACCAACAAGAAATGTTCACACGAAATCTTAACAATGTTGATGCATATTCATAAAAAGCACAAAACAAATAAAGGCCTGCTTTTCTGTCCTACTCTACTATAGAAACTAAATTTTTCATCCCAGAATTCTGGATTAAGAAAGGCAATTATCTTACAATGGTTTTCGTTTTGGAATCCAATGATAAAACACAGAATCATACAAACACATTTATTTTGTAATTGTTGGATTCCAAGTTATAGAGTCAAGTTACATTAATGCTGACCTTAAGGTTCCTCATGAGCATTGAAAGGAAGGTTGCTGGAGATCCTTTCTTCAGATAGGAATCCAGATCCTGTGAACAAGAACGGCATGTATATTTATTCAGTTCATATATGCCACTGCTTTTCTACCCAACCATTTTACAATATCTATTGGAATTTGGATATGTCTGTGTTAAGAAAACAATCGCACAACTGTCATCTAAAAGAACAATTTATAGAAGCTGGAAACAAAACAAATTCTAGTCTGAATATACCTCCCCATTTATTTGTACCCCCTACCGTTTTAAAAAAAGAAATCATTAATGAGATAAAAGATGCACAGAATTTAGTCAGTTCATCCAATGACTTATAATTTCAAACCTGATTATGACCAAGAAGAACCCTAACACCATTATCGTCTGCCAAATGGAAGTTTTCGGTGTAAAAGACAACCCTGCTCACCAGTCATTTCCAGTTCTTGGAAATCCATTTCCAGTGAAGGGGTGGACGCTACACATGTATTTACATAGAAGGAAAATACTATATCATCAGCTTCTGATATTTACAATGTCAAATCAAGCAAAGGAGAGAAATATGAACGAAGATACTTACTTTCTTGAACGGTGCTGTCTGGATCACGTTCGCAAAGCTAGTACTAATGTGTGGAGGGCGTGCTATTTCTGGTAGCATGTCAAGATTCAGGTCAGGTGTCAATGGATCTGGCACAGGTATGTTACGTGGAGAGGCACTCAATATTAAATTACTCATCTCGCTGCAGTGTGGCAACATGGCACCACAGAAATCATAATGATACTCACACAGAAACTCTGGGAAGTCATGAAGCAGTGCACGTAACAGTTTTAGTGTATTCTGTGAAAAGATGATATTTAATAATGATATATCAATATGGTCTATTATGATCACATTCCGATTAACTTTTCAAATGGTTGAAAAATATGAAGGCAATGAACCTGTCGATTTTTTAACAAAATACCCCACAGGATTAAATCTGAGGTAAATCTGGAAAATCCAGTTAAAAATACTTTGAAATGGATTATATAGGATAGCTTATCCCTAAGATCAACACCTCCAATAATATGAAATATATAAATATATATGACTAGACTAATTTTTCAAAGAAGTAATTGCGACAGACCCATATTTAGCAATGCTTACCTTGTGCAGCATAAGTATTTCATTTTCAAGACAGGCACTCCTGAGGAATGGAGACATAAACTTGAACAGATCAATCAGTAACTGCGCATATATCTCCCAAATCTGAAAACGTAAATCAGATCATATCCTAAGAATTAAATACTACATAAACAATGAATCATGATTTTCATAACACTTCTCAGATCTATAATGGCTGAAAAATATTAAAGTGAAAACATTTCACGAAAACAAAAGAAAAAAGTTTTTTCTCGCAGTCAATATTTGTGATAACAGGGATGCCATATCATTTATGTATTTTATAGTATTTCACCTTTAACAATCTATACTAGATCATTCTCTTGCGTGCTCACACATATCTCTTCTCAATATTTAGAGCAAATTGGATGACAACAGTTAAATGGAATCCATCACTCACCTTCTGACAAAATTACTGGTTTTTGTGATTTGCAAAATTTGTTGAGAACAAAAACTAATTTTCAAAAAGACTCCAAAATAACTACCTTTTTATCTTTTGACCCTTCGCAATAGTCTCTGTAAGATGAGACATACTCTCATACAATCCAACCAAGTAGCCAATCCAATGTTTAATTCTAATTCGGAACTGGCAGAGACGTCAAGGAATGGATGGGTTGGTAGAGCAAGTCATTGCCACATCCCTGATGATTTGATAGGAGAAGGTTGTAATAAAAGACAACATTTTTTATTTCGGATTTATGGAGGTTGACTGAATCAACAACATTAGTAAGATTTTAAACATAGTCCCCTTATCATGACATGAATGGTCAAATACACTCTGAACATTTGTTTGAAAATCTGGGTAAAAGGGCCATACCTTCTGTTCTGAAGTGTAAACAAGCATTCTGTCCATGAAGACCCTGTGTGACATCAAATTCATCCAGGCATTGGCAAATCCTGGGGCATTAGTAGGCTTCAAAACATGTAACAAGTTGCTGGAAAGAAAAAGGACCAACGAATGTGTAGCAAGATCTACAAATCCTTCAAATATTGGGTGAAATTCCTATTCTCTCCTAGCATCCGTAAATTTAGTTTTCCTGTAGATATTCGCATATTCAAAAATATTCTGGCTTACAATCTGAAGATTGTCTTGGTTATCAAGGCATTGGCAAATGCCAGTCTGTCAGAGATAGGATCATTTATTTATGACGAAAGCAACAATAAAGGATATTTTCAGCATTACATTGATGTTAATAACTCCAAAATACCAATGAAATGGTGTTTGCATTGATGTCAAAGTCAATCGCTTCAAAAGGCAGAATGACATGGTGTTAGCATTGATGTCAATGTCAATCACTTCATAAGGCCAACTAAAATGATGATTGCATCGATGTAAATCACTTTAAAAAAGCCATCTGAAATGATGGTCTTTGCATTGATGTAAATCACTTAAAAAAGCCATCTGAAATGGTTTTTGCACTGATGTCAATCACTTCAAATGGCCATCTGAAATGACTGTTTGTACTGATGTTAATCACTTCAAATGGCCATCTGAAATGACGATGTTGGCATTGACATCAATCACTTCAAATGGCCATCTAAAATGACTGTACTGATATCAATCACTTCAAACGCCCATCTGAAATGGCTTTTTGTACCATGTCAATCACTTCAAATGGCAATCTGAAATGACTGTTTGCACTGATGTCCATCACTTCAAATGGCCATCTGAATTGATGGTGTTGGCATTGAAGTCAATCTCTTCAAAAGGCCATCTGTAATTATGGTGTTTGTATTGATGTCAACTGATTTGCGTTAATTTCGATGGAAAAATGCTTTGACAACTTTTAACTTGAGAATGTCAAGATTTAAAAACAGAAACACATACCAGAAGGTAGTAAGCACTTGGAAATTGATGTTTGCAAGGATAGGCTCTGCAGCATTGAGTTCAATGAAAAGTCTCATGAAGATTCTGTGGTATGGCAGCTGATGGAATGCTGTCTGGATGGCCTCATGATTTCGTAGTAACACTCCAGCAACAACACCTAGCACCTAGAAACAAGTTTAAAAATATAAATGACTAGTTTGTTTGTTTCTGTACAAGTTATGCCAAGATAAAATTTCAACACATGCATCAGCTCAGTAGTAATTGAGCCTGAATGACCGATGACAAGTAAAGAACAGGTTTTGTTTTTTTCAACAACAATTAAAAACATTCCCTCTTGGCAGATTTAAATTGCAAATCAAAATCATGTAGAAAGTAATTTGACAATGGAACCAACTTGTCTAAGAGATAACGATAACTGTTTCAATACTGATTGGAAGATGGTTATTGAAAGTACTGTCAAGAAACTTACCCTTAAAAATTTACCAATGAAGATGATGCCCAAGCAATTATTAAAATGGCATCTTTCCCTATGCAGAATTACACCACTCATAACTTTACAGCAGTCTCTTCACTGCAGAAATATATATTTATGGCTAAACTTCATATTTTATCAAGATTGGGGAAACTGTACATTCTTATTTGAATAAGACTATTTTCATCAGTTTCTGCATCACGATTCGGTTGAGCATAACTGCTTATAGCTCAAACCTTTTCACTTTATCCTGAAAACTTACAATGAGCTTTTGTATTTACCTTGCAAGGGCAGTTTCTTTTCTTGAACAAATATACGAAAATTATCAAAAGGTATATGGATGAGTGAAGTATCATCCCTGGGTAACAAGTATATTTAATTATAATCACCCAAAGTTGTACCTTGTTTAGCAGATTGATCTTGATGGCAGTGTTTGTAACGCCTCCCGAGTATTTGATAAGCAGAGCTAGCAAACTGGCATAAGCATCCCATATGAAGTTACATTTAGCCATGATGTTGATGGTGCTCAGGAACTGTGGAACTTGTACACTGTTACCAATGTCCAAACACATCTCTGTACACAGACGGAAAAAGCGGGTAATCAGGTCATCTCTCTGTAGTATACAAAGCTGATCTGCCTGTAAAGTAAAGAGCATTGTTAGAAAGATGTTAGAGATCTAAAATGAATCTGAATATAAAGTGATGGTAAAAATTCCAAAAGCAGGAAAAATATGAGATTCAAAATCACTAAAATTCACAATTTTTTATTGGGTTCCAATTTCAAAAAGAATTGCTTATGTCCAAAATATATACTTAATATACAGTACCTGTCGCATGAATGCTGCAAAAGCCAGTCTACTTTCTCCATCAGCAGTTAGCCAGAAGAACATGTTTATCCATTCCAGTAGCAGGAATTGTGTTTTTCCATGCAGCCCTGGGGGGTCATCCATCCTGAGAGCCTGGGAAATACTGGATTGCATAATGGCAGTGGGGTCTCCATGCACTTCATCGAGCACACCAAATTTCCCATCAGTTTGGTGCAGATTTTCTATCAGTCTGATAAGGCTGCAAGAAGAGTAACGATATTTTCTTATTAGTTAGAAATAGGAATGTTTCCTGTGCAGAAATTATGATGAAGACTGATTGAATGATTCTTACGAAATCAAATTAGTTGAAAATTATTACTGCAACCAATATTACATAATTTTGAAAAGGAATATTGTAATTGTCTGTCAAGGCTTTATTCATCAAAAATAATAAATGATGCAAAATGAAAATATGGACACCAAAACATTTATGAGCTGCTATCATTCAACTTTTATTCAGACTGATTTCACCAACGTACTCTTTGTGCTTAAATAAAAAAGCAACACTAAATTTAACATCTGCAGCTTAAGCTGCATGCATGTATCGAAAATTAAGAAGTTGGATCTGTAAGACTTTGCCAAGTTCAAACAGTTCTTTCCTTCAACAACTGATAACATATTCAAATATGAGTACCACAACTGCACACTACATATACAACTGTACACTACAGGTGAAGCTTGATGTCATAGATGTGCTTAAATGAGTTATTTTCCCATAGAATACTTGTACAGTAAGAAAGTTCTTGGGCAAATTATACCTCAAAGTTTTCATGTAAAGATTATTTATGTACAATTTTGAAACAAATTAATACATATAATACATACATGAGCTGAGTGTGAGTCATGGAACATGGTGCCAGCAAAGGCATCAAAATGAGCAGTGGTGCAAACTGAATATTATTCCTTGATCATCAATGACGTTAAAATGAAAATTTCTTAAATTAAATTTGCGTAATGTGTCACATGTATATGAATGTCTTGTAGCCTTGACCTTTGAGCTGGGGACTTTACCACACTATTATATAATAAAGTTTGATAAAAATAAATGTAGCAGTTTAAAAACTGATAGCCATGAAAAGGCAAGGGATTTCCATTATTTCTTGCCATGGTTTTGACCTAGGAACAGACTGAAAACATCCAGTCAATATGACTAAAAGAGTCATTAAAATATCTTTATTGGTTCAAGGTTCTACCTGTGCATGAATAGAGGGATCGAGTCTTACAAACTGACTGGAAACCTGGCAAACTTGCTTTCTGTCAATGTGATTCCACCCAAGTTATCCAGCTACTAGTTTGTTTTGTGATAGTATGGTGAGAGGAAAAGAGGAAAATTACAGTCCATTGCTTAGAAGAACTCGAACATATAATTTTATAATATATATCTTTTATATTTTAATTTAGATGTATGAACTAGGTAGTCTGAAATAAAGAATTCTTATCATATCTGGACAAAGCTGAAGGATCAACAAAAGTTGCTAAATTCGTTATAAACCTTTTAATCCTATTAAAGAACCAAGTAATATAGGTAGCCATGTAACTATAATCATTTGCAACACCTCAACAAGAGATCTAAGGGGACATGATAATGTCCAAGTGTAGTAATAATGCAAGTGCACCATGCTGAATGACACCTCTGTTGAGAAATTTGGCAGTAATTGGTGGTATTTTAAATGAATGGCTGTTTGTATCTCTCCTATTAGTAATTCAAGGGTTATATGCTCAATAACCTAACAGGCCAGAATGGTTTAGCTGTCTAGATGTGTCCTTGGAATGACATGTGTGTATGCGATTTGGATTTTTAATTTTATCAGTCATATTGCTATGATGTCTGTAGTGTGGCAGTTTATAGTAATGTCTAGCACTGGGGCATCATGCCACAGACATGTAGCATCGTGTCCCACCCAGTCACATTATCATCACACCAGGCTGACCAGTCCTAACAATTACCTCTTAATGCTGAACACCAAGTGAGGAAGCTGCTAGTACCATTTTAGTCTTTGGTGTGACTCAGCTAGGGTTCAAACCTACGACCTCCCACATCCAAAGCAGATGCTTGAATCACTTAGGCCACTTGAGCATTAAAAGCACCAAGATCAAATTTCCTCCTGCATTATATAGCCAATCAGTTTTAAACATACCATTAACGGCAGCAAAAACATACCTTTCAGTACTCTCATCTTTACTATATACCACAGTCATCTTTGCATGAATGTGAAAGGTGTGCTTATGAATCCATACATTAGGGACACACATGCAATGCATATTAGCTTGGGGGTTTTTTTGTAGGGAACATTTCTACCAAGAATGATCACCACTAGCTTAATTGTTCTGGAAAAGATGTTTTCCATGTGAATGATATGGATGTCACACCATTGTTAAAATACCACGAGTCACAAAGATACTCAATGTCCAAACAATATTTAAATATGTTTACATCTGAATTTTTACTGCATAATTCTAGAAAAGTTGAAAACAGATTTTTTATCTCATTGCTAAGGAAGCTACATCACTACCAAAAAAGAGATACACAAATCATGTCCCAACATTATAACCAAGATGGTTCTGCTGTTTTGAGTGAAAATAGTTTATCCATGTGGATATGAAAGCCACACAATTTCATAGGGAGCCACCACAGAACAAAATTTTTGATAGCTTATGTCTTATTAAATATACTTGCCAATTTTGACTGGCTTGGCTATTTTACAAAAGAAATCTAAAAAGAGGTTTCCCATATGTTTTGGAAGTCATGCCAATATTAGAAGTCACAGAACAGTACCATGAGCTCTCATAAGCAGGTGAGCAAATATTAAATAGTTTTTTGAGAGCAGAAACCTCTGATATTGGCACCACAACTGTTTTCTAAACACAAATGATTGTATAGTAGCAAAGTAAGGAAGCAGACTTACCCCTCTGGTTTTTGAACTGGGTTTGCAGTGATCAGCATCAGGGCTTTAATAGTGGAATTAAAATCAATCTGAAATTAAGACAAGTAGATTTCTCAGCATGTATTTACTCTTTGATTCAAAACCTTAGTTGTTGGAAGTGATGTGATTATGATTTTTAACGTAGCTTTAACAATTTTTCAGTCATATCGCTACGATGTCTGCAGTGTGGCAGTTTATAGTGATGTCTAGCACTGGGACATCATGCCGCAGACATGTAGCATGATGTCCCACCCAGTCACATTATCCTGACACCAGGCCGACCAGTCCTAACACTAACCTCTTAATGTTGAGCGCCAAGCGAGGCAGCTGTTAGTACCATTTTTGTAAGTCTTTGGTATGACTCGACCGGGGATCGAACCCACGACCTCCCGCATCCGAGGCGGACGCTCTAACCACTAGGCCACCGGAGCGGAAGTAAAGTCAATGAAGTACATGTATAAGGCACTTACATGACTTTACCATTCTGTTCTGGAAGGGTATTATAATTAAGACTTTGCGGTTGTTCCAGTTAGAAAGCAAAGATTATACCTCTAGACAAACTTGCACACAACAGAAGGCAAATTTCAATATAAATCATTTTCATTTTATTTCATGTATTTTATATCTATTCAGAAGCTTATTCACACTTTTTAACACCAGTTAGGAAAAAATAATTTGGAACTCATTAGAAGACTCAATTACTTGAGATTTGCAATATATTTTCACTCTATGGTAACACTACTAGCTTACCACAGTGACCAAGTTTTCGATGCCCCTGTCAATGCAGTACCACTGTACAAGCTTCATTGCAAAGGCGACTGCCATGGAATTCAATCCATCTTCCATCAGCTGCACTAGGCCCCTGTCATACTGTGCCATGTTAATCAGTTTATACCTGACCAGCAGATCTACTAATTTGAAGTTGTATTTATTGTCACCATGATGCTGTATCACACATCTGTATATATGAAACAGAAAGACAGAAAAACTCTATATTAGTATTCCTCTTCCAATTTTTACAATAAATGGCCTCAAGATTTCAAAATGCACAAACTGTCATTTCATTGATTAGTTTCTAATCTGTATGCTTTCTGTCACTACAGGGTCCATAAGTCATATTTCATGGTCCAAATGGCATCCATATTTGTGGGAGTCTATTTTGTATATTACAGTTACAATTCTTCAAATCAGTTACTGTGCATGTCATCAAAATCATTGTCATAACTTTTCCCCTTTATATTTGTGGCAAAATATTTGTGGCAAACTATTAAAACTAGAAACACTTGTTTTTAATCTTCCATATATGAGCAGTCCAAAGATCCCACTGCTCCACTAAGCTTTTTCTAAGAACTGGAAAATGTGCTGGCTTCTTTACATTCCAAACTAATCTTTGGTTTAAAATGTTAGGTTCTTCCAAGCGACAGCTGAATTACAGATTATAAATGAATGAACAAGTTTGTATATTTTATTTTATTCTTCAGGGCATTTTGTTTTTAAAATAATGCAGAAGAAGTGCAAACTGCCAAAGGGGCATCAGGCAAAAGCACAGCAGAATATAATTCAGTCTGCATTCCAGTGATGTCATATGTATGGGTAAGTAGTCATCTATGCAAGACTGTCATTTCCAGGGATTTATTTTTAACCTCAAATACTAACTACATAAGGCTGACAGTTTAAACTCAAATAACTTTTGACCTTAACGCCAACATTAGAATACTTTTATGATTTACCTGAAGTCTACCATTTATAAAAACACTTACTATACTTCCAATCTTATAAAAACAGCAGTATTAACTCAAACCATACAAAAGATTAGCGAGGCTTTCAACAATTTCTTACCGATGAATGGGCTGTTAAATCTATCTTTCTTTCAAATTAGGGCCTTTCTAGAAATCAGTGTATGGTAAAACTGATGCATGGTACATGTAAGCATTCTAACCCCTTCTTCACAGTTACATTTCTGGATAGTGCCTATAATGTGGAATGCATGTGTGTAAGTCGACTAACCTTGTGACCTCTCTTCTAATCCAATGAGGTCCATATAGCTGCATGTTTTGCAGCCCCTTTAGCACCAACAGGTGAAAACCTCTGTAGCGCATAAGCAATTCAACATCTGTCGTCACAGTGTCGCTGTTCAGAAACCCCATCACTGCCTGGAATAAAAACAGCAATGCATCTCCCTGCATCCTTTATACGCACACGTTTCATCCAGAAATTCAATTGCTTTTCAAGGACATATATTAATTTTCAAGCACTGTAATTAGGTGGGAATTAATTAGGGATAATGTTGATTATGGTATGTATTGTATATAGTCTACACACTTCCACTGTACACTGGTCAATTTGGTTTAAAACCTAATACATAACAACAGTCCGATGTGACCTTGACCTTTTGACATCCATAGCAATATATTATTGTACGCTCCATGACAAGCTTGTTACTGTGTTTGATGACAATTAATGGCAGTAGTAAATAGTACCATCAAATGCAAAAGAGTATCTGCTCAAAATGTAAACAAACATTTCATCACAAAAGCTGACCTTGGACAGAATGAGATAGAACAATGGGTAGACAACAGACGTATGGACTAATGTATTTCTTTTTCTTGCCCATGTGACAAATCTTACGGGATTGTGATAATTTACTTGTCTCAGGATATCTATCTCCAGTTACTTGTCTCAATTTCCTAGTTAGAAGCGCACAAGTTTCAACACTGTACTATACATGTAACCAACAACCCAAAGCTTGAGAATGATGTCAACTGTATGTCAACAAGAACAATCTTGTTGGAACGAAAGATAATTTATTTTAGTGTCATAATCAAAAGTAATGAATTGATGAGAACAATAATTAGAGTAGAGGATGGCAGAGATTAACAGAGATAAATTATGTAACCCATTGACTGTGCTTTACTTGTTTTGGTGAAAACTCCCACAAAGATTTTGTTGCATGCAAGATAAAAGCTAGAAAAAAAAGTAATGGCAATAGTCCATTCAATTTACTTTTTACCAAGGCTCCCAGAAAATCTGTCCAAGGATTATATATTTTTTATAGTAACATAGCAAAATGAGGCACCACTCATTTTAAATACTAGCACTAGAGAATATTTGTACAATGTTTTTCTTGATATTTAAAAATATCAAACTAATCTATAAAAATTTATACAACTGGGGCATAAACTTCTTACCGACCAATACATCCTCCCAGATATCCTACACCAACTAGTGGTCATTATCTAAATTACAAAACTGAGTAATAATGGCTCACAGGGTCACTACATATTATGAACACACACTAAAAAATATTTCCTCTCTGTTCTACATACATTTGTATAAGTAAATTAACAGTCACAGCCTCCTGACAGTTCCTGGCATTTAAGACGTGCTCCAGAAAGGAGTGTAGTTGGCTGGATATTTTGTCTATTCCATTGATACTCCATATGCACTGCCTGATCTCAGCTGCAATCCAATCCAAAGTTAGCGCCATTCGCTGAAAGAAAATACGATCTTATATATATATATATATATTGGTCTCACTGTCATCGTTGTGGCATGCTGCCTTTGGTAACAAGTTATTGCCATAGCATGGATAATACAAAAATAAAGGGATCTCACCAACTAGGTAACATATTCTGCAACTAGGTATTGAACCCTGGATCAAAATGTTATCAAGCATGTTGTGTTCTCACTGCTCTACACCAGGCACAATAATGACTATTAGATCATGTTACACGTGTTCAAGAAATCTGATAGCTGATGTCCCGGGTCTGTCTAATTTCAGATTGGGCCCATCCTATATTCTAAGTGAGGAATTCATTGGGCTTGTTGAAAAAAATCCAATTTACCTAATTAGAGGTCAGGCATAAACCATCATTGCATGCTTACTTAATTGTTCACAACTGCTTGTGTAATTAATGCATCTGAAGGCTAGTGGGCCCATTGTGCTAATTTGCAACGGTAACAACCTAGTAAGCCAAACAAATGCTCAATGTGTGTAGGCAAACAAAAGTTTGTACGTATGATTGCTTTGAACGAATGCTTAAGCCATCTGTGTTAAAGATTATTGACAAGCTTGTAAACAGCGGCAATGTTTCTTTGAAGTCAAATTTTGCCCCATATCTATAAAACGGAAAGCATGTTTTTTTCAATTGTTGGAATAGCGTTCATATGTGATTAATATTTTAAGGCAATTTAGGAAGCAAAGAAAGCAAAAATAAATGAAAGAACTCTGATTGACAAGAGTTTACTTTGTGAAGCATGCCAACAAAAAATACGGGGGGAGGGAGGGGCATTTAATTCTCGTCACATATGGCAAACATATCGACGAACGTCATTTCTGTGCATACCATGTCTGTCGAAATAGGAGACCACCGATATCTAACATATACGACATTTAACTGACCATTCCAATTAGTTAATTGATATGTGCTTTTCAGCATGCTTTTAGCCATGAAATAGATTGATTGAAATAAAATAATGAGCACACACTTACTTTTTGCACAGTTGATTTGTGATTATAAAATGTTACCATCCATGCTGGACTGAGGTACTTAATTGTAGCCCTGGCTTGTGGAATTTTGAGTCAGGGCTCGTGATTTTTTTTATATTCACCAGCCCTGGGCATGTGTAAATATTTTTTGTCTCTATGCACTGACAATTTAACTGGCACAACAATATTTACTAAATATTCATGCAACATGGAAGCAATAATAAGTCTTTAAGTAGTTAATCAACATTAAATTTGGGTAAAAAATGTTAATGCAGAAAAGAATAGACCGAAGTGTGTCTGACATCATTTACCTGGCTGACATCTGCACAATCACCAAATGCAATAGTTTACTATCAGTCTTGGTTAGTAATATGCTTGAGTATAAATTTCAATACCCAACTGGTGTTGCTCGCTAGATGTGTCCCTGAATTTCTGGACATATGACATTTTCGGAACCAACTGAATTACACATGTCTGCTCTATCATTCCATATAAAAAGTCAAGAGACTGAACTCATTTTATTCTCTGCTGAGGCTTTTATAAGGCTGAATGCAGTAACATTTTTCTACAGTCGGCAAGTCTCCAGAAACAATATAAAAAAACACCAACGACTTTTTGATTGCCATGCTAGCACAACAGATACATACAACCCCACAATGAAAAATAAATAACATGACACAATTCCGACCCCATTTTAAACTTTTCAAACCAACACAAATATAGGTCTTTGTATGTCGGCTTGGGCCCTTTGAAGTTTGGTGTGAGATGTTAGATCTTTGCAGACAAGAAGCATAAGATACCTAATGATCCTTTTGCTCTAAAGACTAATTGCACGAGTATTTGTTTTGTCACCTCGCTATCATAAAGCATCAATACAGTTTTAATCCATTGCAATAAATCCTTCTTCAATGTATTTAACACTTCAATTTTTATCTTATAAATATATAGAAAAATGCTGCCAAGATTTTACTTGTCGGAGGAATACAAACTACCATGTTAATAATCATCATATAATAAGCTGCATTACAGGGTATGTGAAAACACTCAAAACTTAATGATCTGTCTCTTTTTTACCCTTACGTGTAAGTACTTCAAATGTAGTCGATAATTTTATTGTATAAACATGAAATGAAAAATTCCACAGTTAAGTTAAATGTGAGGTACATTAATGATTTGTCACACATCTTTTTCCCTAGTGTGTAATTACTTCAAATCTAAGCCATAATTTTACGGTATAAATATGTAATTTCATAATTAAATTCAATACTGATTATCTCATTTCAATATTTTGCCCGATCCTGTTTTAAAACAGTATATTTGTGATGGTTTAAAAATTTCAAAAACACTAGCGGAGGAAATTTTATAAAACATTTTGTCCAAATACTGTTTTGCCTGTGGACGTTAAGAGGGAATCAGTTCTAAGTGCAGGGATCACAAAGTTTAATAGCACACTAGCAATAGCATGACTATTTGCTTTCAGTTTAAATTTACTTTTGAAGCTGAAATTAGAGCGTTCGGTCAAATACGTCAGTTAGGTGAAATATAATTTTCTTCTTGTAGGTGTTGTTAACTAGTAATGTTCTTGATGATCAATAATTTTGTACTTGGAAAATGATGCAGGGTAATAGACATACAGTATGCTCTTATGCGACAGTCATTTACAACATTTTAACATAATTCATGTTCTGTTTTACTGCTGCTGCTTCTGGTGGTGGTGGTGATGATGGTGTTGATAATGATAATGGTGATGACGATGGTGAATAATTATCTTATATTCACAGAATAGTAAACATACATTTACTCCTACAGCATAGCCCTGACAGAGTTGTCTCTCCTGATACTCTGTCTTTATGACTCGTTTTAACAATATTTATCGATTTATTGTAGTAACCTTTATGTTTTTGGGGTAATTTGATGCTTCACTATGTTTTTAGTTCCAATATTTAGCTGATAGAACCTCTTCGTGCTTCTTAGTAGTTTTTAGTGGTGTTTTCCAGGAGCCCCTTATTACTGAATTTCAAAATGAGGCTTATAACAATTCTGTGACCACAAAAAATATTATGACATGCATGTACATAAAAATCAAATACTATAAACGATTTCCTGAATGAGTTGATGTCATAACTGAGATGTACTGATTGTGTATGTCTATCAATTCAGTATAACCAAATGTGTTATTGACTTTAGTTACAAAAGTTTAATTCTAGTCAATATTAATTAATATTATTATTTCAGTAAAGGTGTACAACAAGGGGGCATTATAGGTCCCAGTTATTAACATCATATACTTAAACTAAGAAAAAGCTTATCCAACCATTTAATGTTTTCTATTTAAATTTTAATTTTCAGATCAAGGTACAAGTTTCAAGTCTGAAGAAAGACAAAATAATATATGGTAAATATGTAGGCATAAAACAAATGTGAAAAATATGATTTAGTTTTTAATTTGGTTTTGATCCTAATCAGCTAATAACTTTTTTTGTGTGGAGGGTGCTCTCCCTGTTTGATCTTTGCAGACCATTTAGGGAGGCCCTCCTTGCCCTACATGTAAAAGATGTGCTATATTGTATTTTTGTTTTATTATGGTACAGTTTGTCTAATGTGTTATGTGTTGTAGAGTTTTGTACATTTCTATTTTTGTAGTAGTTGTGTATGGTGTATGTGTATATAATATTTTTTTTTTCAGCTAATAACTTGTCTAATGAAATGGTTTTCTCAATATAACAGTTATAATCTTAACACAAAGCAACAAAAAAATAAAGTCAAAACACCTACCTGTAGTTTTTCCTTTCAGTATATGAAACTTTCTTCCAAAAATTCTTAGCTGTTCACGCACCCAGTAACAACAAAACTGTTTGATATAGGCAAGATGTAAACTCTTTTTATATCCCAAGTCTAATTATTAATCAAACATAGGTATGCCAAGTTTGAGGATTACGTGTGCCATTTGAAGTCAGTTACATCTGTTTTGAGAGCTTATCTAAGCACCTTGGGGGAAATATACTGAGACCCTCTTCCTGAGTACCCCAAGCTAAGAATTTGACAGGTATTGTGTTTTATTAATTGCAGTAAGGTGACTTACTAAACAGGTACAGGATCAAACACTGACACCAAATGTATGTTTCCAAATTAAGTAATTTCAATCAAGATAATTGTGCAAGATGTCAGCTAAATATTACCGGCATAAAAGATTTCCCCTAAAATATATTTAATTAGGAAGTCTCAACTGTTTTCCCCTAAGGCGTAATAGTATCATACCTTTAATAAGCATACAGATTTTGTGCTATAAGTAGCAAACCCTGATTTACTTATATTTACAGTACTCTGGATAAGAATTTACTTAATTGGGTATTTTACTCCAAAGATTAGAACTGATTTTTGAAATTCGATGGGATATTTTGTATACATGTCAAAACACAAACTTAACACTTCAGACTGAGTCTTAATTATGGAGAGATTTATGATGACTTTCTGAATAAAATCAAACAGCTTAATGATCAAGACTTTTGTAAAGTGTATTTAATTATATTTGAGTGAGTGCTCACACACTAATAGAGTACAATCATTTTGAATATGCAAATACATCAGGAACATCTACGTGTAGCATAATTTACATTAATTAAATATGTTACCTGACAATAAAGGATGTGCTTATGACAGAAGCAACAGACAATTAAAACCTTGGACTAAATGCTTAAAATTAAGTTGTTTTACATAAATTAAATGCCCAAATATTTCTTGTTGTAGTGTAAACAAAACTGTTTATAAATATGCAAATACACTGATGGCTGTCCTTGTACAAGTACATACATGTTATTATCAGTCTATTCAAAACATATTCATGTAACTGTCATGAAATTTAGTATTGGATCAAGACAAAATGATTTATTGGAGAGCTACTTTAAATGTATATGACTGAAAACAAATGCATATACCTGTTACAAAGAAGGCTAAAAAAAAGTTAAAATTAAAATTAAGTTTTTGCATTTAGTGATATCTGACCAAGTTAGAAAAATGGATCGATGGTGTTACAATGTTTCAAAATCTATTATGTAATTATTCATCTGCAAAAGATTTTTCTTTATTTTTTCCTTTCCTTATTATGAAGAATAACCACAAGAAATCTGAAATTAAGGTTCTCTGAACTGATACAAAATGTTGGTGATTTGAACTGACAAAATTTTGGGGATATAAACTGATTTTGGGGATATAAACTGAAGCAAAATTTATTTAATCTGAATTGACACAAAATTAAGGTGATTGAATTGAAACAAAGTTAGGGTGATCTGAACTGGAACAAAATTTATGCAATCTGAATTGACCCAAACTTTATGTGATTTGAAGTGAAACAAATTTTATGTGTTTTTAACTTAAAACAAAATTTGGGTGAATCTGAAAAATTGGATGATCTGAATTTAGATGAAGACAGTTTTATTTGAGATATTTTGATATGTTTGCAACCAAGGAAAACATCTCCTACAATAGAATGCAAATTTCCTGCATTTGACTTTTAGAATTAGCCCATATACAGATCTACCATTGGCAAAGTGATCCCCCTTGTCTTGCCTATGCTTCACTGGTGAGACAAAATCTATGAACTATCTGAAACATCACTTTACTGGCACGAAATAATAAGGGCTGTTCCAGTAAAACAGATATGGGGCTAGAGGTGCACAGTATTAGCAGTATACCTTGGTATATTTGGGGTAGGGACAAAAGCTCATTAGGAAAAATGCCACTCAGAGAATGGACAAAAGCTCCTGACAGGGGAATGACAAAAGTTCATTAGGAAAAATGCCATTCAGACAATGGACAAAAGCTCATGACAGAGGAATGACAAAAGCCCCCTGACAGGGGAATGACAGAAGCTAATTAGGAAAAATGCCACTCAGAGAATGGACAAAAGCCCCTGACAGGGGAATGACAAAAGCCCCCTCCCCCAACTGATATTTTTTGAAATAAATGTGTTATGGTTTTACATGTTTAAATTATTGCTATGAATCACAGCAATTTTAACATGCAATCACTGTGAATGTTTGATTAAAATAAGAAAATATTTATTACATTTTTTAAGTAATATGCAGTGAAACCCGGTTATCTCGATTACGTCGGGAGTGTCAAAAAATCTTCGACATAACCGGGTTCCGAGATATCAGGGTTTAGTTGATAAATCTACTGGAGAACAATGATTACGCATCTGAAGTACCAAAAATGAGGAGTTTTATTTCTAAAAACAAATGGCATTTCTAATGCACAATAAAAATAATAATTCAGTCATGCCTGGTTGGAGAAAAAAGAAGATTGGAGGTCTTTTAAACGAGATTAAGTAGCAAGTCGCATATTTTTACAACAATAAGTTACTGCAAGAACGTCAGTGGTTTAAAGTTGTTTTTATTTCCCTGTGAATAGCCTCATCCCTTTGGTAGCCTCAGCAAGACAATGATTTTCTCACGCTATCCAAAATCTAGGGCAATTGAAGTACATGCACATGTAGGACTATACTTATTTTTTTTGAAAGTGTTTTCTTTTAACGAGTGTTGACACCACATAGCCCCGTCCCAGCACATAGAGCTGGTTAGTGACACCCTGGTATTACAGCAGGAGTTGCGACAATTGTTCGGCGATCAGCCAAAGATTTGAACTTTGAAGAAATGAAAACAAAAAGTGATTTAAAAGGTCGACTACTACATATAAGATTAAATAATTGGAATATTTTTAATATCTATGCACCAGCTGGGGGAATCAACCCCATAAAGATTAAATTTATTACAACCATAAACCAATATATTCAACAATACTCATCAGAACCATGCATAATGGGTGGGGATTTTAATTGGATACATAGCGAATTAGACAAGAGCGAGAAACTCTCAGAATCTGATAAATCAATTCGCAAATGGATAAACTTATTTATAAAAACAAATACTATAGTGGATACCAATAGGTGGATAAACAAAGATACCAGAAAATATACCTAAGTTTACGATACAACGAAGGGAAGTAGACTAGACACGCTCTTTATTTCGGAAAATTATATAAGGACAGTAAAAAGTTGTAATATACATGAAGACCGCATAGCAGACCATAACCCAGTCGTACTGGAATTAGAGTTCTTAAATAAAATAAAATGAGGAGCAGGGTTATGGAAAATGAATAACATCCACCTTTTGGACAAAAATTATTTAGACACAATTCGTATACATATAAATAGATTTACAGAAGACAAATTAGGAGATATTATGGAGGATTGGGAAAGACTTAAACAAGATTTTAAACAACTAACTAAATATTATAGCAAAACAAAAAACTTAAAAAGCAATGGCTACAAAAATCTTATACAGAAATACAAATGAAAGATAAACCTTTAAGGGAGCAAGAAAATGAAATAGTTAAACATTGGGAAGAAATGGAGAAAGAAAAAACAGATGGGGTCAAAATAAGAGCAGGGAAATTTGATAATTTATACAGTAAAGGGAGGGGATTGTATAGACGTTTGGAAATTAAAAGAGGGGAACTAAAAAGAATTGAGGAAATAAAGGTAGGAGACAAATTTATAAAGATAAGAAAAACATTTTAAACGGGATTCAAAATTATTATACTAATATGTTTAAAACTCAAAATATAGATGCAGACAGTATAGCACAACATATAGAACAAATGAAATATAACCAAATCTCTATAACTGAAAGGAAAATTGTGAAAAATTTATTACCGCTGAAGAAATTAAAAATGCTATTAAAAGTTTGAAAAAGGGGAACTCACCAGGTTCGGATGGTATAACATCGGATTTTTATAAAATGTTTATGGAAGAACTAGTAGATTTCCCAGAACTGTTGTTTAATAATGTCTTATTTCATGCGGAAATGCCAAAAACTTTAAGAGAGGGGGTCATTACATTATCATATAAAGAAAAAGGAGATAGATCTGACATTAAAAATTGGAGACCTATAACTCTTCTTAATACTGATTACAAAATATTAAGCAAAGTTTTAACAAATAGGATTAGAAAATGTTTAAACAATATAATCGATTTTAACCAAAGCTGTGGGGGGATAGGGAGGAAAATTATAAATAATACGTTATCTATAACTGCGATTATAGAACTTATAAAAAACAAAAATGAAAAAGCAGTTATGTTTTTATTTGATCAAGAAAAGGCATTCGACAGAATAGAGCACGAATTTATTTTTAAAGCCTTGGAAAAGTGTGGATTTGGTGTAAATATTACAAATTGGATTAAAGCTATGTATAAAAACATTACATCTAGAATAACGATAAATGGGGCCCTAACGGGGGAATTCATGCTTCAACGCTCAGTGAGACAGGGCTGTCCCCTGTCCATGCTACTCTATGTAATCTCGATACAATCCTTGAATATAAACATTAAAAATAATACCAAGATTCAAGGAATTAAAATACCAAATATGAAAGATGAATTCAAAACTATTTTGCATGCAGATGACTGCACGAACTTCACCAGAAATGGATATTCTTTCAAACATTTACAAGATGAATTCTCTAAATTTGGAAAAGCCTCTGGTTCAGCTATAAATCACAAAAAAAACGGAAATTTTATTAATAGGAAACTGGAGGGGAAATCACCCAGGTCTCCCGCCAAACCGGATTAGAACTCATGTCAAAGCATTAGGAATTTATTTTGGACTAAACTGTACTCACAAGAACTATCGTGAGTTAATAACAAAATTGGACGCACAGATCGAGACTTGATTGTTAAACTCCTGTTGGACAAGTAAAGTCATTCGTAAATAAATCTCAAAATGGCGAGGACCAAGCAGACCAGGACAAAACAGACAAGTATATAGAATATTCTTTGTTTCGCTTACATCCCTCAAGGGATCTAGGCCTCTTT
This sequence comes from Megalonaias nervosa, assembly GCA_016617855.1. Taxonomy (NCBI): domain Eukaryota; kingdom Metazoa; phylum Mollusca; class Bivalvia; order Unionida; family Unionidae; genus Megalonaias; species Megalonaias nervosa. The sequence goes on along the minus strand of JAECUM010008507.1, from coordinate 23,073 downwards.
CACTTTTTGACTTTGATTGTATTTTGAATTTTTGTAGTGGTGTGAGACCACTATTTTTGATATTGTAGTGGTGTGAGACCACTGATAGCAGTTTTTGCAATTTTTTCCTTTTTGTTGTACCAAACATTTTTTCTTGTGTTTTTTTCAGTAGTGAATGTTTTGGTTTTGCACACATATACATTTTCACCTATTCTTGTACCGTGGATTACCTTTACATCACAGTACAGTGTTGTGCAATTACCTGTGTACCGAACTGAGAAGTGCTCAGAGTTAGGAATGGCACAAGCTCAAATTGACAAGAGGGTGGGGAGTAACCCAGTAATGATCAATGCCAGACTGAAGAACTATTTCAGGACTGAACTAGATAAGGGAAGTGGAAAAACATTTTTAAAGGTGTATCACCCCGAGGGGTGTCAAACAATAGACTTTGGGGCTATTGAGAACTGCCCACGCCAGGCAGATATCCTCACTGTACTGAAAATCAAAGGGATTGACATAAACAAGATTGATGCAATCCAAAATGGGGGTTATGGCAAGTTCGTATTATATCCCAAAAATTTGACCACACCTATTCTAGAATGTGAGGATATAGAAATAAGAGACAAAAAGGCTAGAATCTATAGGACCCCTCCGATAGTTCGTGAATTAGAGAGTAGGTCAATGGATTTATTCATAACAGGACTTCCTATGAAAATAGAAACTGAGGAAATTGCCCAGAAAATAGAATACAAATTCCAGATAAAAGTGCGCAAACACAAAATGGCCACGGTTTGAGGTTTTCCGGGTGTCAAAACGGGAGTTAGGATCATCAGTATGAGTAAAGATGAAATTAAACAAATCCCTTAACATTTTTATGTCCTAGGGTTTTTGCTGAAATCATGGTATCACGGATGTGAAAAGGACAGGAAATGTCCCAAATGCAAAAACACAGGACACGCAGCAAGAGACTGCACTATCTTTCTACCAGGAACTACCTATGCGGGAGCTACTTATGCTCAGAAGGTAGCTCAAAATGACGTAAATGTCAACTTAGACGAGAGAGAGAGAGTGTAATGAAATTCAAGCAGCTCTCAGTCAAGTAATGGAACAAGAGAATAACCCTAAAACAAAAGAAGTCCGGATACAAATTGAAGACCCGGACCCAGCCCCAGGGGAGGTTATAGATCAAATAAGAAGTGGGCCAGTGTGGGAGAAATTCCTGAGCCCGATAAAGCCCACCACACCATATCAGGCTAAAAATAAAAATCTAGAAGACAGACTGCTTGAAAGCAATCGTTTCTTCCCCTTGATAGAGGAAGGGGGTGAGGAAGAAGAAATAGTTAGTAGTAAGACAAGTCCAAAAGAGTTGGAGGAGAGTGGGCCGATAGACCTTATCGGTATTAAGCCCCTCACCTCAACCCCCAATGACAGTAGTGAGACAAGTCCAAAAGAGTTGGAGGAGAGTGGGCCGATAGACCTTATCGGTATTAAGCCCCTCACCGCAACTCCTCTTACACCCAATAGAAAGAAAAAGAATCAAAAGAGGAAAATGCGGCCTTCTCCACTATCTTCCTCAAATGAAAAGGCTCCCAAAGAAAGTAGCATATCTATCCCCAAGAAAAAAAAAGGAAGGGGGGGGGGTGACAGAGGAAGAAAAAGACTTAGAGACAAATGACGAAATACTCTCGGAAACGGACTCGGATACAAACAATGGAAACGAAACGGACGTGAACATGGACATGGAGACAGAGACTGAAATTGGATCTGAAAAACTAGAAAGACAAGAGACTGACAATGAAACACGCAAAACAACTGACGAAAAAACTGGGGGGGGGGGATTCCCTCTCCCTCCAACAAATCTAGTATTAAATAAGATAATAATTATGAATTTGTGCCTAAATACTAAAAATTAAATAATACGCTTTAAGACCTAAGAATCTGGCTGCCTGGTTTAAACCAAAAATGGACGGAACAAACTTCCGTATAGCTTCAGTGAATATTAATGGAGTAGATAAACAAAAAATAAATAAACTACATGATCTTAGTAATCATGATATTATTTTGATACAAGAAACTCACAATGGGTTTAATAAGGAACTAACATCTTATGCTGAAGAGAAACTGAATGCAATTATCTTAAAAAGCAATTATGTAGGGGAAGATTTAAAAGGAGGGGTAGCTATTATTATAAAGGTTAATAACAGACTGCAATGGGAAGTAATAGAAGGAAAGAAATTTTTTCAGGGGAGGTTACTCCATATCAAAATAAATAAAATAAATATAATAGATGTGTACTTTCCTGCTAACAAATATAAAAAGTCAGAGTTTACAGAGAATCTTGATAAATATATAAGTAATTATTCAATGGAAGAATTAATTTTAGGCGGTGATTTTAATTGGGTGGGGGAAAACGTAGATAGGATAGGAGAATTATCATCTAATGATAAAATATTTATGAAGACCATGTCTAAATTTTTTAATAAGCATAAACTAATTGATATTTATAGGAGATTAAATATTTTACGTACAGAATACACGTATGAATATAAAAATAGACTCGCAAGCAGATTGGATAGATTTTATGGTACAAATTTTAGTAATAAGGGATTCTATGTCAACTCACAAATAATAAATAATAAGATTTCAGATCACAAGATAATAGAGATTAAAATTAGAATGCAAAACAGAGTAAGATGGGGCAAAGGAACATGGAAACTTAATAATACTCTACTAGAAGATAATGATTTTAATGCTGAAATCAAAACCCTAATAAATACCTTTTTAGGAAAAGGAGAATATTGTCAAGATTGGGATATTTTAAAAGAATGGGATATTTTTAAAAATAAAGTTAAGAAGTTAGCTATAAGATTTTCTAAAAGGATTAACGAACTTAGAAATAAGGAAAAACAACAAATAATAAGCTATCTAAAACATAATAATGAAGAGAGGATAGAACTTAGTTTTAAAAAAAAGATTAGAAGAAATAAGGGAAAAAGAGAAAAAAGGGACGGAAATAAGAGCAGGAAAATTTACAAAACTTTATAATACAGCTAGAGGCTTGGCAAAAAGAGAGGAATATAGAAAAGGAGAGAATAAGGAAATAAATGCTTTAAGAGATGAAAATAACGAACTAATAACTGATAAGAATAAGATTATGAAGAGAATAAAGAATTACTACAGTATCCTATATAAAACTCAGGAACTAAATGATGAAGAAATAGATGAATACTTAAAAGATGTGAAATGCCAAAAAATGACATCAGAACATATGGACATATGTGATGGCTTTATTTTTGGGGAAGAAATAATTAAGACTATTAACTCCCTATCCAAAGGGAAGACACCAGGAAGAGATGGACTCACGGGGTAATTTTATAAAAAATTCCAACGTGAGTTAGTACCGATTTTAGAATCCTTACATAACAATATTTTACTAAAAAACGATAAAATGACAACATCTATGAGAGAAGGAATAATAGCATTAATTTATAAAGGAAAAGGCGATAAAGACGACCTAAAAAATTGGAGGCCCATCTCCCTCCTGAATAATGATTATAAAATTTTAAGTAGGATACTAGCAAATAGAATAAAAATAGGAATGAATACAATAATAAACAATAACCAAACATGTGGTACACAAGGGAATGACATACAAAATAATATTTTAAATATAAAAACCATAATCGAATTTATTAAGGAAACGGGACAAAGAGGCGCCATGGTGCTTCTAGATCAGAAAAAGCCTTTGATAGAATTGAACATAACTATGTGCAAAAAGTACTGGCGAAATTTGGCTTTGGAAACAATTTCCAAAGATGGACTCAAATCCTTTACAAAGATATAACTGCACGAGTACAGGTGAATGGAACTAACACGGAAAAATTCGAAATACAAAGATCAGTGCGACAAGGATGTCCACTGTCTATGCTATTATATGTAATAGCGATAGAAATACTGAGTATAAAAATAAGATCAAATAAACTAATTGAAGGAATTAAGGTGCCGAACTTAAGAGAAGAAATTAAAATGCTCCAGCATGCGGATGATTGTACAAACTTTATAAAAGACCCAAATTCTTTCAAACACTTGGAAAAAGAATACGAAAATTTTGATAAAGCTTCAGAGTCAAAAATAAACCATGACAAAACGGAAATTCTAAAAATAGGAAACTGGCGAGGAAACCACCCCGGTTTTCCCCCTCATCTAATCAAAGACAAGGTCAAAGCTTTAGGAATATATTTTGGAAAAAATGAAGAGCAGGAAAACTTAAATACTATTAAAAAGAAAATAAAAGAGCGTATCGAAACCTGGGCACAAACGCCAATAACTATAATGGAGCGAGCTCAAGTAGCTAAGACATACTTTTACTCAAATGTTAATTATATACTAAAATCCTTAGATTTAAAACAAACAACACTAAATAAACTAGATAAGGATATAATAAAATATATATGGGGATTTAAGCTACATTACTTAGAGAAAGAAACACTATATAGGGAAAATATTAAAGGGGGACTAGCGCTACCCAATCTAATATGGAAACAAGAAGCAAATATTTTAAACCGTCTTGTTAAACTTAAAGTAAATCCCAATATGCCATGGGAAGCTTTATATATCTACTGGTTTGGTTTTAATATGAGTAACAGAAACGAAATCTTTAGGAACAACGCACTAACTAAAAAACTTATTATCAAGAGGAAATTTATATATGTTAAAAATTTGATTGCTAAATTTAGAAATAAAAAAGAAATATGGGAGGGGGATAAAAATATTTATAAAATAATAAGAAATTTCTATACAATGAACACAAAATGTAAAGTAGAAAGGGAAAATTGGGGAATTAATTGGAGTAATACTTGGAAAAACTGGGCCAACATTAAGTCACTTAAAATACAAAGCATAGTTTTTAAATATCTACATAATGTTTGGCTTACAGGAGAAGTAGCAAAGAGGATGAATATGACTAGAACAATCCCGAAATGTCCTCTTTGCAAAAAAACAAATTTTACGAAAAAACATGTTATAACTGAATGTAGTAAAATAAAAACACAAAGAGACAAAATTATTAGATCAATATCGGAAAAAATTATATATCAAAATAATATTCTTTTATTTTTAGATGAAAAACTGGAAAAAAAGACCTTATTTGATGTAATAAACTTTATAATAGACACAATGAAACAATGTGGACAGGTTATAGTGATACGTCAATGAGACAATAACACACGTCCCCAAAATTAAAAATTGAATAATTTTTTTTTATTTATTTATTTATTTATTTATTTTTTTCTGCTTTACTAAATTACTAATCAACCATTAGATATGGAATCCAGATTACTAATATAATTAGAGTAATATGTACTGTACAGCTGTTTTGCTAGTTAGGAAGGGACAGAGAACCTACACATGTATGAAGTAGGTGACAGAAATGCCACCAGGCTATACCACAAGGCGCCACGCGAAATGGAAAGGCTGGTGGAAGAACCTCCGAAAAATACATGTGCAGGACATGGACAGACAATACAGAAATACATGGGGAATATGTTCTAATTTATATCTATATTTAGAAATAAAGGATTCCATGATAAGAGAAAGGGACTAACAACACTTTGGCATTTGGAATTTTATATTTGACATTTAAAATTCTATATTTGGATAATAATTTTTTCATGGAGAGTATGGAAGTAAGGCCGGTCATCGACAAGAGAAGTGAATCAGGTTAATAAAAAAAGACACATGGCTCCTTGCAAACCGGCTTTATAACCAGCCTCCTATATTCAAATTATACATGAGAAATGACACATAAACTAGCTATCACTAAAGCACTAGGCTTTTATTTACCTCATAAATAACTTACACCATTTCTCATTCGAAATTCTAAAAAATTAATTAAAATAAAATAAATCTAATAACTGAATATACTTTAAAAAAATAATTTGGTTTATTTTGCCGTCCTTACACTTACATATACATATATATAGCAAACACACAAAATAGCAATATACATATAGCATACACAGGACGTAGGCGGCCCCTTTGGCAAGGGTCACTTGAAATAAAAAGGGATGCACCCTCCCGATCTGATGATTAAAATCGGAAAGAGAGGTCACCCTTTAGATAACACTAGGGAAAGAGAAATACCCCATTTCAAAATTGGGTTTTCAAAATTCTGTTGTAAAATAAAATATCTGCAACACATCGGGGGTATACACAAACACATAAAAACCTTTATTTTTGGCTAGGTGGGGGGGGGATCTGTCTTGTGCCCCTCCCCCCCAAAAAAAGAGACTTGGTCGCATATGAAGAGTAACTTAATAGACCGAATACAGATCGCTAAGACCTATATGTATAGCCAATTGAACTACATTTTGAATACAACTCACTTGACAGAAGCCATGATAGACAATATAGAAAGAAAAATAATGAGCTTTATTTGGGATAACAAAATTCACTATCTAAGAAAGAAATATATATGTAGACCCAAGACTGGGGGGGGGGGATTAGACCTCCCAAATTTGAGCGTAAAGCAGAAAGCTATTATTCTTAATAGGTTTAAAAATCTAAATGGAAAACCAAACTATCCATGGGAAGCAATAAATATCTACATATACGGGTATGTATGTAGCTTTAATAAAGAAATCTATATGAATAATATATTAGTGAAACTGTTGGAACCACCTGGTGCGTATAGAAGAGTAAAAGAATTAATATATAGATATAGAAATAACATTCATTTATGGAATAAAAATAATGATATTTATAAAGTTTTAAATGAACCACTCACTCAAGAGAAACATGAAATCGAGTTTAAAAACTCGGGATTAAACTGGGAAATAATATGGAAGAAATGGACAGGCATAAAGTCGCCTGCCATACAAAGTAGGTTATATGTTTATCTTCACGATAAATGGCTTACAGGTGGAACAGCTTTTAACAGACATTTAACTGTAAAATTACCAAAATGTAGACTGTGGAAAATGCGTAGACTAAAAAAAACACTTAAAAAGAATGTCCAAAAAACGAATTAGAAAGATCAAGTATTAAAAATAAAATTCATACAAAATATGGGAATAATGAAACTTCACAACTTTTATATACGAATGGTATAAAGGATAGCAAAATATATAACGAATTAATAGGTTTTATTAATAAAATTATGAAAACACTACGAGAATACAAATAGATATTTTATCATATTAACAGAAAAGAAGAATTTCATTATAATATATGTTTATAGATACACTATGCCTGTGGGATCTGTTTTTAATAATGTATAGTTAACAACTACATATAAAAAGAATTAGAATATACAAGGGGGAGAACAAGGTGCGGTGCCAAAGCTACGTGACTCACGTGAGGTAGCACGGACCTTACCGGTTCTCCCCACCTCAAAGTAACACTAAACATTCACATTCTCTTTAATACGCATATGATCTACTCTACTGTCTAACATTCTTCTCCTAACACACTCTAAATACAAAGAGGTTTCAAGGATCGGGAAACCGGTATCGATCTTATATTACAACCGGTTTCCCGAGTCAAAAGAAAGCAATAAAATTAAAGAACAACTAAAAAAAATTTGATCCATGTAGCCAGCCCTACAAAAACACAAAACAGCGTACATAACAAATAGCAGAAGCATATAGCAAACACTGGGCAACATAGATTCTTGGCAAGAATCACAGAATTTAAGTAAACTCCGAATCCAGCCTGGGATAAGGAGTCCTTTTTTTCACACTAGAATAGGAAAGGTATAGAAAACCTAATTCAAAATTATAAAAATGAAATTTCTAAAAAAAATAACACAAATAGCACATACACCTAAAGAAACAATGACATATAAAAACCTTTCAACTTTCGGAACTAGGGGGTCCCTCAGATGATAATAATTCTGAGAGGGACCACACCAATAAAACTGATATTCCAAAATATGTGTTTCAGTGTGGGTTTCCCATGTCCACCGAAGATGTTTTACTGTGTTTGTGTTTAAACTGAAAAAATGTAATTTTGCAGGGTTACTCTTTATTTTGTTCGTCAAGATTCTGAGTTTTGTTTATCCCATATTACAAGATCAAGGTTGTACTCCCTTCTCTTTGCTAGTGCTCGCAGTGAGCCAGGTTTCCATCCTTGTCTTGTATGAACTTTGGATCGTACTCTCCGCTCTAGATGCCATATTGGTATCTAGTCTGATTTCCTTTTCTATTCCCCTTAATTTTTTGTTTTATAGTGACTTTGCCAGAGTCAATATGTCCTTTCTTCAGTATGTTTTATGTGTTTATTGTTGTATGTGCTCCCTTTATTCATGTTAGGGCAGCTTTATCTAGGTCAAATTTCCTCTTTAGTTGCTGTTTCTATCTAATTTAGTAATAAAATTTTGAAAATAGCCCAAATATTTGAAAACATAAATAAATCTAATTTATTATTTTTTTTTGTATGGCGCGTGCCTGATTGCATTTTATTTATTAGATTTTTTGTATACCTTAGCATACTTGTTCTGTTTTTGTTGTTTCCTACTTGGAGCCCCTTAGCGCTTCATATTTTATGTATTGTTTTATTTGTGTTTCATTTGGCGCCTTTTTATAAAAAGGATTGAAATGAAGACAGGCGCGGACTTAAATGAAAACATGTCCGTTAGTTAATTCACATTTTTAAATGTTTTAAACGGAGGTGAGAATTCGTTTACTTGTTGTGGGACATAGTTTTGTTGTTCGGCTGTCAAGGAATTCTAAGTTTTTTCATCAGTGCCGTATTCCTGATAGTTGGGAGGTTCGTTTTGAAGGCCGCTCAGGAGCTCGTGTTGCAGAATTTATAAATATTTTGCCAAATTTGTCTCCACTTCCTCATGTTGTGTTCCTTGTGCCTGGAGAGAATGATATTGGTTATATCTCCAATCATCGAACTGTCAATCAAATGATTCGGTTAGTGGATATCCTTCTGGGTTGTGGAGTGTTATGTGTTCGTGTGGGGTCCATGTTACCCCGTACTCAACCACGTCGGGTTCGAGCCGCCCAGTATGCCCGTTCGGCTCGTGAGTTGAATAGAGAGTGTTTTCTTTTGTTAGAGTTGACTTGGGACTAGCAGCACAATGTAACTGACCAATAATGTGCGTGAAAATAATCTTTATTTTTTGATCGTCAGAGGTTCCTTTACACCAGTATATGCCGGTTTTTACCGATAAATTTTGCTTCTGTACCGGAAAAAGACGGGGATGTCGGTATTCATGTACCGACAAACTGTAAAATGGTAACTTTGGTGTGAAAGGAAGTGGAAGGGTGACTTAAAAAGTTCTTTTAAAGGCACTTCAGTTTTCAGTTCTGCATTCTAGCGTTTGTCATTCAATGATCAATATTGGATGTATGCAGCTGGAAATTCACAAACAGTTCAAGGATCGTCATTGAGAATAATTAAACGTTTCGCACAGTGACAGGATCAGACGTGTTTATTTGCGCCTGACCACTACACTACCTGCCTTGAATTTAGAACCAAGCAGACAGCAGGAAGTTAAACATATTGTACATACACCTTTATTGTGTCTAAATTTTCTTTTTCATTTTCATTAGTTTGTGAAAAGGGTTTTCCCTTTTTCACTATTTGTTTGAAACTCTGAATAGAGTTTCAAATTGGTTTTTTTTTTGTTTGTATTTTCAAATCATTGCAAATTTCTCAGTATACTGTACATGCACCTTTATTTTATTTAAATTTTCTTTTTCATTTTCATCTATTTGTGGAAAGGGTGCTCTTTTTTCACTATTTGTTTGAAACTCTGAATAGAGCTTCAAATTGGGTTATTTTGTTTGTAGTTATTGCAAATTTCTAATTTTGAGTTAGGAATCTAGGCTAGTATAATTGAAAAAAAAGTAACCTTGGGTTAACTGCACTATTGAGTACAAACCTTGAGAAAATCTAGAATAAAACCAATAGGTGGGAATATTAGTGGTGTGAGACCCTGGTATTGAAAGTGTTGTTCAACTTTGTAAACTCTACTCTAGTGAACTCTACTAAAGATGGCTCAAGCACAAATTGAAACAAGGGCAACTACGTACCCTGTAGGAAGTAGACTTAATGCCTATTTTAAGACAAAGGTGGAAGGGGTGGCAGGCCAAAGGATTTTGATAGCGTATCACCCAGAAGGATGCCAGACCCTGAATTTTGGAGATACCCAAAACTGCCCCCGTCAGGCAGACATCCTTACAACCTTGAAATTACTGGGAATAAATATAGAGAAAATAGACGGTATCCAGAACGGAGGAATTAACAAATATGTTATCTATCCCAAGGACATGAATACACCCATCTTGAAAGAAGACTGGATCGAAGTGAAGGGAGAAAGGGCAATTATCTCAAAGACAGAAGTATACAGAATTGTTTGTGTCTGGTCTTCCTCTGGAGGTGGATACGCAGGAAGTAATCGACAAAATTGAAGGGAGACTTAAAACATCAATGAGACCCCACAAGATGGCTACAGTGTGGGGTTATCAAATGGTGAAAACAGGAGTTAGAATACTCCAAATAAATAAAGATGAGGCAAAGAAAATCCCATCACATTTCTACGTGATGGGTTTTCTGATAAAGACTTGGTACAACGGGAGCGAACAGGACAGGATGTGCGCAAGGTGTAGGAAAGTGGGCCACAATGCTAGAAACTGTGTAAATAACCCCCTAAGTGAAGCTGCGACAACATATGCGAGTAAGGTAGCAGGGAGCTCAGCAATTGTACAAGATAAAGATCAGAGAGAGAGAGATCCAAAAAGAAATAGAGGAATTAGTCATTCAAACAAGGAGAGAAACAACAGGAAACACACAACCAGATGAGGAAGCACAAGTGGAAAAGGCAGACCAAACAAATACTGATAAAGAAGAGGAAACTGAGAGAGGAAAACAACCGGTATGGGAGAAATACCTAAGCCCCTACAAGATGAAAACACCAACACAAAAGAAAAACTACGAAGAAAGGCTGTTAGAAAGCAACAGGTTTTTCCCTCTGACCGAAGAAGAAGAAACGCCCGAGAGTCCGGAGAGCCCTATTGATAAACCCCTAACTTCGACTCCGATAGCGACACCGCAACCAAGAAGAGCTAAGACAACTAAAAGGAAGATGAGACTAATATCAGCATCCTCATCTGAAAATGAAACTGTACAAAATGTGTCAAGCGATGGAATGAAGTCCATGCCGAAAAAAAATGAAGGACAAAAAAATACGAACAATTGACAGACACGGATACGGATGATGACAAGGGCCAGGACCAGGAAAAAGAACAGGAAAATGACAACGAAATGGATGTAGAAGAAAATGACGAAGATGAAAATGACGTTAGAAACTCAACAGGAATGGAGACGGAAATGGAGACAGAAATGGGAGCAACAGGACTATTGGAACAAATAAATGAGAGGACACTTCCAGAATAGAGGAAAAAGCAGGAGAGAACCCTAAAATAAATGATTAATTAAGAGAATACAATTTCTTAAATAAACGAAATATTAATATAAAATAAGAAATGACAGATGTGGCCACCTGGGTAGAAAACAAAAATGGAGGGACGAAACTTCCAAATAGCATCAATAAACATTAATGGGATAATTAAAGATAAAATTGACAAATTAAGTGAAGAAAAACTATACGATATAATACTTATACAGGAAACTCACAATGGTTTTACAAATGAATTAAAAGCATATACAGAGGAAAAATTAGATTCAGTGGTAATCTTAAATAATTATAAATCAAGTGATGTTAAAGGAGGAGTCGCAATTTTAAAAAATAAAAGGGAATTTAACTGGGAAAAAATAAATGAAAAACCTTTCCTTGCGGGAAGATTATTGCATATAAAAATAAACCAATTTAATATAATAAATGTGTATATGCCAGCAAATAAATACAAAAAACAGGATTTTATCGAAAATCTAGACAAACATATAAGTGAATATTCAATGGAAAATTTAATAATTGGAGATTTTAATTGGGTGGGAGAAAATGTAGACAGGATAGGAAATTTAACACAAAATGACTTAATTTTTAGAAGTGGAATGACATCCTTTTTAAAAAGAGCATAATCTAAATGACATTTACAGAACATTAAATTTATTACGGACAGAATACACATATGAATACAAACAAGGACTAGCGAGTAGATTAGACAAGTTTTATGGAACAAATTATACAAGTGAAATATATAAAGAGGCAAATATAACAAATATTAAGATTTCGGATCATAAACTAATTGATATTAAAATTATAATAAAAAATAGGACAAAATGGGGAAAGGGAAACTGGAAACTTAACAACAAACTTATGGAGGACGAAGAATTCAATAACGAAATAAAAAATTTAATAAATACAATATAGACTAAGGAAAATAAAGACATAATAACTGAATGGGATGTCCTAAAAAGAGAAATGAAAACAAAAGCTATACAGTTTGCAAAAAGAAGAGCTGAAAAACAAAAAAAGTACAAGGAGGAAATGATCAGACAATTAAAAAAAAGACAATGTAAAAGAAATAGAAATACAATTAAAAGATAAATTAGATAAAATACTAGACGAAGAAAATTGCGGGAAGGAAATCAGGGCTGGGAAATTTTCGGAACTATACAAAAAAGCTAGGGGATTATATAAAAGGGAGGAAATAAGGAAGGGAGGGGAAAAACATTTACAGACCCTAAAAACATCAAACAATGAGCAAATAACGGACAAAGGAGAAATAATGCATGCAATTAAAGAATATTACAGTGAGTTATATAAAAAACAAGGTATAAAAAAGAAGAAATAGAAGAATATCTAAATGATGCTAAATGTGAAAAAATCTCATCAGAACATAAGGACTTATGTGATGACTTTATCTTTACAGACGAAATACTTAAAACAATAAATTCCCTGACCAAAGGGAAATCCCCAGGAAAAGATGGACTCATGGTGGAATTCTACAAAAAATTCCAGCGTGAGTTAGCGCCAATCATGGAGTCATTATACAATAATATTTTATTAAAAAATGATAAAATGTCTAACACAATGAGAGAAGGTCTAATCACAATAATCTATAAAGGTAAAGGAGACAGACATGATTTAAAAAACTGGAGGCCCATCTCCCTCCTAAACATTGATTACAAAATACTAAGTAAAATTTTAGCAAATAGGGTAAAAACATGTATAGGACAAATAATAAATAAAAATCAGACCTGTGGAGCAAAGGGTAGCGATATCCAAAATAATATTCTAAATATAAGAACAATAATCGAATTTATGAAAGAATCAGGGCAAAGAGGCGCTATGGTGCTTCTAGACCAAGAGAAAGCATTGATAGAATTGAACATAACTATGTACAAAGTGTACTAGAGAAATTTGGTTTTGGAAATAATTTTCGAAAATTTACTGAAATCCTGTACAGAAACATAACCGCTGGAGTACAGGTAAATGGTGCGACTACGGAAAAATTTGAAATACAGAGATCAGTGAGACAAGGATGTCCACTATCGATGTTATTATACGTAATAGCAATTGAAATACTAAGCATAAAGATAAGAGCCAACAAAAAGATTGAGGGAATAAGAATCCCAAATTTGAAAGAAGAATTTAAAATGCTCCAACATGCTGATAATTGCACAAACTTCATAAAAGACCCTAATTCCTTCAAACACCTAGAAAAGGAATATGAAAAATTTGGTAAAGCTTCAGGGTCAAAGATAAACCATGAAAAAACAGAGATATTAAAAATAGGAAACTGGAGAGGGAACAACCCAGGGCTTCCCCCTCACCTAATAAAAGAAAGAGTAAAAGCACTGGGGATATATTTTGAAAAAATTAGGAAATAGAACACCTTAATGTGATACAGGAAAAAATCAAAGGAAATATGGAAATCTGGGCGCACACGCCACTATGCACTATAGAGCGGGCACAAGTTGCAAAAACATACATATATTCAAACATGAATTTCGTTTTAAAATCAGTGGATATAAAAGGTAAACAGCTAGAAAAAATCGACAATGAAATAATTAAGTACATATGGGGTAATAAACTACATTACATTGAAAAAGAAACTCTATATAGAGGAAATAAAAGGGGTGGGGGTGGGTCTAGCACTTCCCAATCCTAAAATAATACAAGAATTTAATATTTTAAACCGTTTTAAATCACTAAAAGCAATTCCAAGTGTGCCGTGGGAGGCACTTTACGTATTTTGGTTTGGGTTTTTATTAAGGAACAGTGAGGATATTTTTAGAAATAATTCACTATCAAAAAATTTTTTCGTAGCTAAAAAGTTTAAAAACATTAGTGATATAATCTACAAATATAGATATATAAAAGAATTATGGAGTATTGAAAAGAAAGGAACATATAATTTTTTAAAGAGAAATTCATAAAAAAAAGAAAGATGTAAAGTGGAATTAGAACACTGGGGAGTAGAATGGGACAAGACCTGGGATAACAGGACAAGTATAAAGTCATTAAAATTACAGAGTTTAATGTTAAAATACCTCCACAATGTGTGGCTCACGGGTGAAGTGGCCAAGAGAAAAGGGATGATAAAAATAATCCCAAAATGACCCTTATGTAAATCAGGAAATTTCACCAAATTACATACAATAATTGAATGTAAAAACACAGAAACAGCTGGGGAAAAAATAGTATCATTACTAAAAAGGAAGGGAAATTTCCAGAGAAACAGAATACTGTACTTAGATGGAAAGTTTGACAAAAAAACATTATTTGAAATAATTAGCTACATAACGGATATAATGTTTAAGTGTGGACAGGTAATAGTAATACATAAATAACCTGTCCCACAAGAATTCAAAAAATGGAAATATATCCAAATTTAAATATTTATAAAAACATGTAATTTGGACATTTCTTTGGAGCGCTTAAGGTTATCTTTTTAACAAAAAATACTAATCAACACTGAGAAACTAGACTGGAATCCTAAAATACTCTGATACTAATTTATAACAAATTTTTTTATTTGCAAGGGATTTTTTAGGAACTATGAACAGGGATCTACACATGGACGAAGTAAGAGACAGTAACGCCACGGGGCTATGCCACATGGCGCTACGCGAAGTGGACAGGCCTGTGGAGGAGCCTCCGAAAAATCCATGGGTAGAAAAAATGGACATGCAATACAAGAAAATGGGACTTTAGGGAAAAGGATTCCAGAGGTGGAGGATGAAGGATAAAATTCTAACAACTGGGTCGCTATATAAGACCCTTTCAGATACCTTTTCTGTTTGGAAAAATAAAATGCTCATGACTATAAACAGACAAATCCAATAAGAGAAGCATGTGAAAATAATAAAGAAAACATGCGGCTTCTTATATAGGATAGAGTCACAGAATTAAAAAAATCCTGAGCAAAATTTCAAAAAATAAGAAACGACACATCATATAACAAACACTTAAAACATTAAGCTTTTTTTTACAAAATAATATATAGTACACCGTTTCTTATGCAAAATTGGGAAAAATTCTTTTTTAATAAATATAAACTAAAATAAATTTTAAATAACTGTTTTAGTAGAAATAATAGACAACTGGGAGAAATTTGAATGAAAAGCCGTCCTTGCAATAAAATCTATAGCAATCACACAATATAGCACAACACAGATAGCCTACACAGGACGTAAGGACCTATGGCAAAGGTCACTTGGAAAAAAAAGGGTGAGGGATTCCGATCGGGTGGAAAAAAAAACCAGATTGGGAAAACAAACCCTTAGAAACACTAGGGAGAAATACCCCCCACAAAATTTAAAATAAAAACTTTATGATCAAAATTCTTTTTTAAAAGTAATACAATGCAACACCTATTAAGGGGAAAAACACAAATACATAAAATACCTTTTAATTTTTTTGGCTAAGTGGGGGTGGGGGGCATCTGTCTGGTGTCCACCCCCCCCAAAAAAAAATTAAAATTAGCTGTCTCAGCATCAAATTCTGTATGAAGCCAACTTACTCCATTCATGCAGTTGTAGTCCCATCTCCCTTTCGACTTTGATCAGTGAAGGTTCGGCTAATTTCTTTGATGGATTGCAAGACTTTGAAATTCAAGATAAAAACAACACAAATGAAAGCACTCTTCTTTCTGTTTCAAATTTTAATCGTATCAGTCGCCTTCTGCTTCATTCCGCTTGTGTTGAAGAATATGCAGTCATGGTACAGCGATCACCATTTTCATAAAAAAATACTGTGCGCTATGGACATTTTTTTTTACAATACTGTTGGTGCTTTTATTTACTCTTGTTCAAAACAAATTAATAACCAATGGTGGGGGGCAGCTTTGTTTGGAGTTTTGTGGGTTTTTATTTATAGATTATTGTGAGTCACGTGATCAAGTCATGCTGAAGTTGAAGGCTTTTACGCTGGCACCAAGCATGAAAACACTTTATTACCGAATTTGTTTTAAATATATTGTGTAAAACAAATTAGGTATTTTTAGCTACATTTAATGATGTTAACCTGACAATTTTCCAAGTTATAGGTAAGATCAAATTCACGATGCTGTGTGGGACGAACTATATTGTCGTGGTGTGGACAAGCAATAATGTCCATTTTGAACGCAGCTTACATAAAGGTCAGAAACGCATACATTCAGTTTCTGTACTCTAAAGTATTGTTTACATGATAATTTTCTCCACTCTGTATAAGTGATAAACCATGCATTGATGAGATTGGTTGATTAGCATTTGTACCGGTAAAATTTGGTCTTGTACCGACCTTTTCTATCCTTGCCAGTATGAGGTACCTATAATAGCCGAAAAGCCAGATCATTTCTTTTAAAATGTCTCTGAGATGGACATTAAAATTTGCCTTTCATCGAATTAAGTGGGTCCACATGTTACATTGGACTGAAACTTATGCCTGACATAACCAGGTTATTGACTTAACAGGGGTCGAGATAAGCAGGGAAAAATTAGCATAACAAAGAAGGATTTTTTTCGGGACTGGACCAAAGTGCTCGACATACACGGGTTCTCGAGATAACTGAGGTCAAGATAAGTGGGTTTGACTGTATGTATATATATATATATATATATATATATATATATATATATATATATATATATAGGGTTGGAATGGCTATGCAGCTTGACATAATGCAGCAATTTTCTTGTATGGAGTGGATGAATAGGATTGATCTGTGCATATGAAAGGTTTCATTCTTTTCCTGTCATTTCTTTCATTGTTATGAAATGTATTCCTGTATCATAATGTAACTCATTTGTACACTGTGTATTACTACATTAGTATTGTCTAACAGCATGCAAATGTGTGAAATTGCAGCTCTCATTTTGTTTGAATTTGATCAAGTTGTTCATATTTTTAATTATCTTCATGTCTTTCTCTCTTTTCCCTCAAATAGGTACCTGTTCATTGTAATCAGGACTTGAATCTTGTGCATGCTGTCACAGATGCAGGAAGTTTGACAATTTCTCATCCCTGGAGTTTAATTGGACACTTTCTGACAAATCATTGGGATCCTTATAAGAAAGTGCCAACCTGTCAGATGATGTTGTTCTTAGTCCCAGTAGGGAGAAGAAAGTTACAAGTAAGTCTTTATTTTGCTCTATTAAGAATTAGAAAGATGTATTTTGTATGATCCAGGTATATCTGTTTATCCATACATTGGCCATTTAAGATTGCATTTTGGTCATTTCATAGGAATTTATGTTCCAAGGTCAGCAGTAGTTCTCAGTGTACTTCCTATGCTTTGGGTAATACATAAGAGAAAAACATTATTATTTAGCTCTCTGGGTCCTAAGGCCAGATTTTCAAAGTTTTATTTATAATTTAATTTCAGTACCTTCTTGGCTAATTTGCACATCATTTTACTGGAAGCATTCTGTCATTGATGCCTTTAAAATTTATTCAGTGGTTGTGATCTAATTTGTATGCTGTTACTAAGAATAAACAGCAATGATTTGTTATTTTAAGGCTTAATTCTACTTTTATCTTGGCCTGGTTATACTTTTCTTTATTTTTTTCAATAATCTCTGATCCAGCTTATGAATAAAGCTGACTATGATCTGTTCCACAAAAGTTAATTCGATAAAGAAGATTATTTTAATAGTAATCATTCCATTGTTGTTATAATATTCATTTAACATTTTATTTAACCGATGAGTGTTGTAAGAAGCATTGTGACTGGTCAGAAGTTTCTATTCATCTAATGAATCTTCATGTAACAAATGCTTTTGGAAATGGAAAGAAGGAACCATACCTGGCAAGCATGGCATCTTGTATTGTTGATAGAAGTTTTGACACACAGAGTTTGGATAAATGTTTGAAAAATGTGTGGAAATGGAATGGCCAAAATGCAAAGTTGTTGGGAACTTAGTTTCTAATTCATATTAAAACTGATAGCATTATGTGATCTTTGCCAGAGAGATGCCAGTTATTCCAGTGTTGGCTTAAGAGTTTGGAGCAGCATCTCCAGTTTGCAAACAAGCAAGTTGAAATTTTGAGGCACAAATTACAGTCTTGTTGTTTTTGTTATTTTTATTTTGCTTATATGTTTTATAAAGAAGGACGATTTTTTTTTTACAACCAGAACGCTCTCCATATTTCTACCGTAACATATTTTCCTATTTCACCTAATCTTAAAAGCCTGTACATGAACATTTAATAACTTCAGCAGTAATATTGTTGAAGAACAAGTAGATGTGACAGTGAACTTTATAAAATGTTTAGAGTATTGTATAATGGTGGGTAAGCAATGGAATGAAGTAAACACTTTGCTAAAAATTATACTAAAAGGGCCACCATCTTCTCATTTATTCACCTTTTACATGCAGGGTATTGTCTGTAAATTATATTAAGATCATGGCACTGCATCATTTTTGCCACAGGGAATGGTTTTTCCAGAAATGAAAGCAGACCTTGAACAGTCTGGTACATGGACACATCCCACCACCTGTCATAAGTGTTCAGTTACCAACATTGATTGTCATTTTTAAGTGTTAAGCAAATAGACAAGTGTTAAGCAAATAGAAGGCTATTTTCTACCTTTTCTTAAGAAACAAAATGGGGTCCACATTATAAACTGAGTTTTCAGGGCATGCTAAAAGAGGGAACATTGTACTTGAGATAAATTGTTATAATCTAAGACAATTATTCTTCAATATGCTTACTCGCCTGTTTGACCTTGGGGTTGTGGTCAGGTATAGGACCAAGCTAACATGTATTACAGTTATGCTTTGATCATGGGCTTGACATGTATACCTTGGTCGACTTGTATTGTGCTATGGAATATTTTCAGCAGATTTTAAGTTAAGTTGATTTTAAGCTTTATTTTTTTGTTTTGCATATTACAGAACCTTCAGTCCAGTTGGTATGATAGGAAATCAAAGAGTGACAGTGTCAGCAGATACAGGCAGAATTATCTCAAGATGGCAATTGCTGTGATAGATGTATGTAACTTTAATTCATTGAGAAACAAAATATTGAGTCCAGTGTCATGAATTCAAGATAGTATGCATATAAAACCCCTTTC
Source organism: Megalonaias nervosa (assembly GCA_016617855.1). NCBI lineage: Eukaryota > Metazoa > Mollusca > Bivalvia > Unionida > Unionidae > Megalonaias > Megalonaias nervosa. The sequence goes on along the minus strand of JAECUM010008507.1, from coordinate 3,616 downwards.
ATTCTGTTAGCTCTTTTTAAATTAAGTTGGAACTAAAGGTTTGAAACTTTTGAGTAAACTGGAGCCAGAGTCATTTAACTTTCAGGGCCATTTTTAGGTTGGTTCCTCTGTTTGCAGCCGTTATTGAAATTACATATATTCCAGTTGTCATAAAATGTCTGTTGTTTGGGCTTTCAACTTAGGTTTCAGGTTAGACTAAAATGTTTGAAGGATATTCTGTCAGGTCAAGCCAATAGTTTGACACATTTTAATTCTTCAGTAAGTATTCATACCAAAATAAAAGCAGTTGGAAGATAAATGAAAATGATTACATTATTTGGATGTAATTTGGATACTCCATCCCACAGAAATTTGTGGTTTATTTTGTTGGGATTGTATGTTGTTTATAAGTATCCATAATCCCATACTTCATTGTGCACTACATTCAGCTCTGTCAACATCTGCATTTACCAGAATCAAGTGAAACACAGATTAAGGGTTATGGTTCTTGTTGGATACTTTCGGCCTTTCCACGCAACAAATATTACATTAAATCATTTGTCTGGAGTTAATTATATAATGATATGAGTGAATGAGGTCATTGTTATTTTCTCTTATTATGTTATTTGCTTTTTCTGGATGAGTTCATTCTATAGTTATTGTAAAGATCTGCATTCTTTGTTGTTTTATGAGTGTTGTTATTAAATCCAACACGATGCTGACTGTGGCATGATCTGAAATCTTGTCATGTGTTCACCTTAGAAATATCCTTTTACTTATTGCATTAATCCATAGATTATTTGTGACATGATTGACTTGGGTCTTAGCATTTGGCTGTAAATAAATATTTGAGTATGTATTAAAAATAACTAACTGTACAGTTCATTGTCAGGATAAGTCATTGTTACCTTACAGTTAACTGTGCAATTCATATGCAGTAATGCCAGTAGAAGAAGTGATCAATATATTTTTAGTACAGTCACATTTTTGTTATAATCACTTACTATTTTAACAAGTGCTTTGAATAAATAACAAAATATATGGACAGTATGGGTATTTTTTTTCTTGAACTGAATTGAATTTTACTATAAAATCTAGCCCTCCTTACACAGATCTTATGAGAAACTGCAGACTGCAACCACTTTTTGTTGGTTGAAGGAGTAGTCTCAAGACCAGGTGTTTAAGTATAATTTAAACAGTTCAAAAACATTTCAGATTAAATACTTAAAGAATTATTTTGAGAACAAGTACGCAGCAGTATGGGTCAACTTTTTGTTGTTCGTGTGGTCAGAAGTTACAGGGTGACAGATCATATACACTCTGCAGTTGATGAGATGTTGACAGAGATGAATGTAGAGTAATGCAATTAATGCTGGGAAGGACTGAGTGCTATTTATATATCACAACTTCTCTTAACTGGATTTAGTTCTAAAACACTTAGAAATTAAATTGATGTTATTCTTTTGTACTCTGGGTCATTGTGTACTTTAGCAAGTGTCAGCTGTTGCCGTTCAATTCAGGAATAAACCAGTATCCATTCTGGCTCCATTTCTAGAAGTCAAAGTGTTTCTTCATGCATATTTCATCTGCTAAATATGTGCATATATGGTAAATTATTTTATGCTCATATAAGGGAGACAACTCCTTGAATGAACCAATAGAGCCTTCTCATTACGGTACAAGCCTGCCTTGTATGTATTCCTATATGGGACAGCTGGTTTTGAGAAATGCAGATACTTTTATCAGAAGATGAGTTAATTGTATTTGAATTAGTCAGCTAGTACTTTCCTTCAAGAGCAGGAAGAAATTCAAAGATCGTGGTATTTTCTGCATGTTTTTGGATGGCAAAATTTAATCCATATTTTTTTGTACCAAGACTTAATATTATTTCATTTGGTGTCAGTAAACATGCAGGGGAAGAAAAAAATTGTTACTCCCTGCCTTGCCCTACCAAGTAACAATGACTTTCTTCCATGAAGTAAAGCCTAAACGAGCCTTTTTTTAATATCCTTTCTCATGTGTAGGTTATCCTTTTCTGATATATACATCCATTCACCAGAAAACATAGTCATATTTTATTAGAGCTACAACTTGAGAAGCAGAAGAGCTTTTATGTGTGGCAGGGTTTGCACAGATTTGAAAAGTGCCTGAATTTTCAGTTGCTGGATTAAAAGTGCTTATTTTTTGAAAATCCTCATGAAAATTTAATGTCAGTGGGAAGAAGATCTTAAAGAGTGCTTGAAAATGAAAAAAAATCCTTATAACATGCTTGATAAGAAAATTAAAGATCAAAAAAAAATTTTTTAAAAAGTAACCTTGGTGGAAAAATTGAAGAATATGTCTGATAGCTATATGCCTTGTACTTCTGTGGCTTGGTCAGAAACTAAGGAAAGGTAGATTACTCAATGTTTTTCTGTAGCAGTACTGTGGGAATGGCAGTATGGCTGCTTTCTATTTCTTACCTTGCATCTGTTGGTCTTGTTTTGAAGAAAACCATATGATGGAATTGAATGGTGACTGATTTCTACATGAAAATGCTGCAGGGGAAGTGTGTTTTTAATTGGGAATGGATAGACTGCTATAAGTGAGTTAAGGTGACCCGGGACAGAAATAAAGCTTTGTGTTGCAAGTACAGCAGAGTTATACACATTGGTGTTATGGTTTAGAAAGCCCTTCAATCACTCCATAAGGGTGTGAAATGCCAGAAAATTGAAGCATCAGTGCAAACAATTAGTTTGGATTATTTTGGAATTAAAACAGACAAAACCAAGACATGTGCAAGAGACAGTGACATTATATCTAAGCCAGAGTCACATCTTGATAAATTAATGGTGAGATTGATGTTAGCCCTACCCGTATCTGATGCAGCTTCAGCTACACAGTCAACATCTGCAAATATTTAAAACTTCGTTTTCAAGAACGATGTTCCGAAGTCAATAAACTGTTTGTTACTTTGGTTTTTTTTGTTTACTGTACCTATTATCAGTGAACTTTATTGGGAGAGGAAAATGCAGTCACATGAGCCACAAGTCAGTCTGAAGGTTGTTCCAATGTAGATATCTATTATGAGTTCAGATATAAGACTCTTTGAGAATCAAAATAAAGTGCTTGAAAATTCCTTGACTTTTGTCATATTGTACATGTATGAATCCTGGTGCAGGGTAATGGATGAGAGAAAGACATTACTTCACTTTTATGTATTAGATGCATGTCAGTCGACCAGAAAACACAGCCATAATGTATAAGAGCTACAACTTTATGTGTATGTTCCAGGAGAACATTCATGTTAGTGATCACTCAGTCCTTTTTTTAACGCTCTGATGTAATAGTAATGATAGTTAAAATCTATCCCACAAATACACTCAAGTTTTATTTCTGTGTAAATAAGAAATGAAAATAAAGTAAATAATAAGATTTTGGAATGAATTATGATTTTGAAATTATTTAAGACAGAAAACTGCATGTATATTAAGTATCATGAGTAGCAGTACATGTGATGCTAAGCCATTAAGCAATAACATTGTAGTTTTGTTTAACACCATTTCTCAGCGCAAGATGGGCTATACTTGGCGGGATCAGGACATCTCCCCCCCAGACATTCCCCCCCCCGACATATCCCCCCCCCCGACATTTCCCC
>JAECUM010008506.1:0-64569 GCA_016617855.1 Megalonaias nervosa | reverse complement strand
TTGTTCACTTTATCATCTCTACTTTGAAATAGACGAAACAGCTGTTTTAGTTCATCCACAAACAAATTTAATAAACTGAAACCTAAAGTTTACTACATGAGTGTGCATGGTTTGTTTACAAAGTAGTTCCTAAATCACTATACTATTTTAGGTACACGTGTTGTGTACGTACGTGCAACATTAAGGTGTTCAATTTTGTAAAATACTGCACCATTCTGACAATGTAAATTTAACAGTGTGTGTGCGTGTGTGTGTGTGTGTGTGTGTGTGTGTGTGTGTGTGTGTGTGTGTGTGTGTGATATTTTGATTTTTAACGTAGTTTTAACAATATTTACAGTCATATCTCCACGATGTCTGCAGTGTGACAGTTTATAGTGATGTTTAGCACTGGGGAAGTTAACAGACAAAAAACGCAGTATATAATAATGACAAATACTGGACTCAAGAGAAACTTTTTTCAAATTTTTAATGGATTCTGGAGATTACATTGTATTTAGGGTATGTTAATCTCGAATATTAAATAAATATTTTAAAAAATAACAAAATTAAGAAATTTATATAAATATGTGTGTTTAATTTTGTTTAAAGATGTTTAATTTTGAGAAGGATATTTATTTTGCTACAACTTGCTTTATTTTTAAATCCCTTATACATGTGCTACTTCTATTTTACATGTAAAGAGGGCGTTCAACTGATCCCTCCTCCAATTCTCCACACCCCTCTAAATTGGTCACTCTGAAAGGCCACTCCTATCCCCCTCTGATGCTCCATACCCTCTCTCAATCAACACTCTGAAATGCCAAATCTAAGTTAAAGATCCGTGGCACAATTTTTTAAAATCATTTTGGGACAATTAAACTAAAATATCAAATAAAGTTTCATGAGGTACAGAATCCCGTTGTTGTATACTCACGTCTTTGTCGACGCAATCAGGTTTGTATACTTCAAATGCATGTGTGAGATGAAACTGGAAGAAAAGAAATCATATTTACAGGAGTTGAGAAAATTAACAGGTATAATAGAGAGCACTGTAAAATGAAACATTTAACATACAGCAACAGTTTTACTTGCTTTAGGTAGAAAATTAACATTTACAGGATGCTTACAGGTGTAAAATGTCGGAAATAAACAAAGAATAGGAAATTTTGTTTTATACATTTTCACGATAGCTGATAGGTTTCTGAAACTATATTTTGAGACAAATTTATTAAACCATGAGGCTGACTTTATTTATGACTAATTAAGTATTTTCAACAGTTTTGGGGCTTAAGTTTTAATGTTTTTTTTGTTTAAAGCATATGTATGTATGATTAAAATTAGTTCTGACAAGAAAGTGCCAAATTTCACCAAGTACAGGGAAAACAATTGCACTGAGACTAGGGATAAAAAGTGCCATATTTCAGCCAAGTACATGCAAAACGAATATTCTAAGTAAGGTAATACGAAAATGGAATTCACAAAAGCTTTAGAACATACCATACATAGAACCAGGCTGAGCAGCAGACAAACCTTCATCCTGATGTCAGGTCGGTGGACTCCTGAGCGCTAATGTCTGAAAGGGTACGCACTCCAGTTTAAATGTGCGCGTTCTCGCTGGGAAGCAAGCTGTTGTCTGTCAACAGGTGGTTTCAGCTACATTCTAAGACACGTTGATAAAAAGGTATGTTTTACAAAAGCAGACAGATGTGTAATGCATGGACGTATGTCTCCATATATATGAGTACAATGACGTTTATCCTCCTGTGATGACGACGATGATAACTTTCACTGGGTATTGTTAATGTATCAGAATTTTACAGAAATTGTAGTCTGTAAAGTTGATGATGAGATCGTGTTTATTTTTCTGAATATTTACACAAAGTGAGGAAGACATTCACGTGATGAATAGGTTAGTTTATGTCATTGATACCTGATTTTTTAAAATTATCCATTTTGACAAATAAAATCCGTATTTACACGCACCTATAATGGAAAGTCTTCATAAACATCAGACACGGGGATAATTATTCAACTTTGCTCTCGCTGTGTAATATTGATGTAACTTCTTTATTTAAAGAGTTAAATGATCACAAACTATGTAATATGAGTCGCAAATTTGCAGTGAAAATACATATATACATATTATAACACACACACACACACACACACACACACACACGTGCAGATCAGTAGGGGAACGCAGTGATTTTATACTAAAGCATGTATCCATTTTATGTAGATACGCTTTTGTATCGTTTATCATGTTAATATGACAATAAAATATAATGGAAAAGAAAATATAACCCAAGAAAGAATAATAACAGCTGCATTTCATATGTTACCTTTGAGAAGTAGAAATACCCCTAAATACTGTAGGTAAAATACCTAAAATGGGTTAAACCCAAGCAAATTAGTAATCGATAATTAGTTTTCAATAACAATGAAAGTGATCAAATGTAATAATTTTATTAATGAAGCAGGTTTATATTCTTAGAATGAAGCCTATTGGAAAGATGGTATCCAGACAGTGAATTCAATGTTTCTTTCAACACATTCTATTTTCGAATTAACAATATCAGCTGCCTAAAAAGGAAAAATTTTGTCAATTGTGGAAGCTGTTGATATATAAAAAAGATGGATCAATGAAGTTATTTATGTTAAATCTATGTTTTGTTCATCCGTACAGATACTTACAGACCTCCAACATATTTCTTTTTCCAAGTTTTCAAATTAGTAAGGTTAGATTTTGCACGGGTAGTACCACAACGCATCTGAACTATTTCTTTGTCATCACTGCTACTGAAATAAGTATTTTTATTATTTAAAAAAAAAAACCCATCTGGGTCTGTTATATTTAGATGATTACCTGATTTCTATGACCATCAACGAGTTTTGGTAACCAAAATTTATGACAAATTCGCGATAATCCGAACTTTGTGGAAACGATTAGGGTCTTCGATCCTGAAACTCTGGTATTCATCTACTACTGGCGAAAGTTTATTTATAAATGTTAGATAAAATTTCATTATTTTACAACATCATCGCCATATTTTTTTTCATACTCGCCAACTCTTATCGGCAAAATGTCAGTTAACATACTATCGATAATACGAAACTCGCGTATTAAATCGTCCATATCATACTTAACTCCTCTCAAATATGATCTTATTTGATCAAGTAATTTTTTACATATTATTATTGCATTTTTACGGGAACTTTTTTTTCATCCCAAATTTTGGTTCAATTATTTTAACGCAGCTGTTACAGAAATATCAATACCTGATATTATCGGCAGTAACGGATTTAATGACACTCCACTTGATACTATACCAGCTGTGGTTAAGGCTAGTGGTGGATAGGAGGTAATATTTAATATTTTACTATAGTATGAATAACATTTTTTTACGCACCACAACTTCTTATGATAAAATATGTAATACTGCATTAACGCATCAACATCTTGTTTTGGAATGTTGTCAGAGATGTGAATGAAGTCGATTACTTCTTTTCCATCATATAATTATACAATATTAAAAACTCTAGTACCAACAATCGAACCAAGAAAATCAAAGTATATTCGTAGCGATAATTGTCTGGAGTGCTTCAGGGATTGAAATGGAACATCATCTTCCTCACTAATGTCGTAGTAACCACTATTTTTTTTCTTCAAAATTTACAAGATTAACATCATCGAAAAATTTTATTCTTTCATCATAATTGAATTTATTAATTTTATCGTCAAAATCTTTGATTATTGATAGAGATTTATTAACAATAATTGGATCAAATTCAAGGTTTTCAGATAACATCGGTAAAATTGCGTTTGTATACACTTTGATTATTAACTCCGCATCATCTGTTAAATTAACTACTTTGGTCAGTGCTTCTTTGTCATGGTAGTACATACCAAGATGACTGAAAATTTCTCGCTTTGAAAAAATATTATTTAATTTTTTATTATTTTTTAATTTTTTTCTTTATCCCTTGACAATTTATTGAGACGATTGTGACTGTCATTTACTCTTTTTTCTTCTTGGGGTTTTCCACCATGAACTCACTCTTTTATTACATTTGATTCAACTATCATATCAACATTTTCGTTATCAAGTTCGATTAATGCTCTTTTTGGTATATTCTCAATTTTTTCTTGTTCGTCTAAGCAATCATCGGGATGACAGTATCTAGTTATTTTATCAAAGTTTTCCAATGCTTTTTTTAGCTGTGTCCCTCTCATCATTGCAACGCTTATGAAATTGGCTTGAGTTGGCGTTGATTGGTCGGATAAATCAACGAGCAGAAATTTCATTTGGTTAATTTTTTCTATTGCTTTTTCATTTCTTTCGATAGCGTCATCAGCTGGAACAGTACGTTTTCCAATGTCAACAATTTTATTATAAAATTCTTTAGCAACTGTTATAATCGGTGGCTCTGACATTATTTTGATAAGTTATACTAAATTAATTCGCCCAACGTGAAAAACTGCCAGTAGGATAAACCCGGATTACCAACCTCAGATCGAGTAAAGTATAATCTATAAAATTTATATTTTGCAGGAGATGATGTTAGTGAAGTAACTTCCATGGGAGTTAATCCTATTGGGGTATTTGTCGTGTTATATAAAGTTGACCAATTACTATCATCATTTGATCCTTTGAGTTTCCAATCGAGAAATCTTCTATTACCGCTATAACGTCCTCGTACAATAAACTTCCAAATAGCAACAGTTGACGGACATTCAACCTTAATCCAATAACTACTTGCACCACCAACTGTCGCCCACTCGTTTTCTGTATCATCGGAGAGTGTAACGTTATGACAGTTATATTGTGTTGTATTGTAAACAGACGACGCTGATATTGTGAATCCTTTTCTCTGTTTTGTTTGTACATTTGCACAGCGAGGAATTAATCCAACATTATTTTTAGCGTATGATTTTCTATCTCCAGATACCCCATCAACATATATTTTATTAACTAAATCACTACCAGAAAATGGAACAGCTGTAGAAGTAATTTTATTAGATCCCATGTTTATATTATCCGTCATTGTTCCCCGGATTTACTTAACATGTTCGTTGCCGAATATGAAATTAAATTATTTGTAATATCAATAACTCTGGAGTCGACGTAAAGTTTATTAGTTAAGTCTTCGGGGACTATGGGTACATATGATGATGTTTTCTTATTGCTTCCCATGACTAAATTTCCTGTCATTGTTCCTCCAGATACGTGTATCATATCCCTGTTTATGTACGAGGCTAAATTACTTGTGAGTTCAAAATCTCTGGAATCAACATAAACTTTATTAACCAAATCTGCATCATCTCCAGCTACGTACGTTGAATTAATTGTATTGCTTCCCATGTTTAACGTGCCGGTCATTGTTCCGCCAGATTTATTTAGTTTATATTCATCGAGTATTTTGGCTGTAAATAACTTACAGCTTGTGTTTGATTTACGCTTGTTGGTGGATAAGCTGTTTCCAAATTTATAATCCTTTTTTCTGACATATCTAAGTTACCGCTTAGTGTTCCTCCTGTCAATGATAGTTTGTTATCGTCGATCGTTTTTAGTTGTGAAAAACTTACAGCTTGAGTAAGATTAACGTTAGGTGGTGGATAATCTACTTCTAAACCAAGTACTCGTTGATTTGACATAAATAAATTACATAAATAAATTATCTGTCAGTAGTATATGGGGGCGATCTACAGACAATGGGAATTAGCATTACAAGACTCCCTGGGCCGGTCTACGGACAAAATTTCTACGGACAAAAGCCCACCCTGGGACGATATAGGGACAATGGGAAAATACATTACGGGACCCTAATATCGAATATAGCGTCAAGATTTATAGCGTCAAAAGCACACCCTGGGACGATATAGGGACAATGGGAATTTGTATAGCATCAAAAGCACACCCTGGGGTGATATAGCGTCAATGGGAATTTAACATGGGAATTTTAACATGGGTGGGCCTGTATTGCGTCAAGATTTATAGCGTCAAATGGTACACCCTGGGCCTGTATAGCGTCAATGGGAATTTAACATGGGAATTTTAGCATGGGTGGGACTATAGACGGACAAGATTTATCGCGTCACGTAGACCGTAATGTTAAAGTTAAGGAGTTGTACCCTAGCGTCAATGGGAATTAGCATTACGGGACCCTACTTTGTACCCTGGCGTCAAGATTTCTAGCAACAAAATTAGAGGGGTTGTATCCTGGCGACAAGATTTATAGCCTCACGTAGACCTCTATGTTAAATTTAGAGGGTTGTACCGTAGCCTCAAGATTTATAGCCTCACGTAGACTTCTATGTTAACTTTGATCGTATTCACTATAGCCTCAAGATTTATAGCCTCAAGGGACCCTACTTTGTACCCTACGGACAAGGGGAATTGAACATGGGGAAATATTGGGCCTGTCTAGCAACAAAAAAATATTGGGCCTGTATAGCGACAAAAGGAATGGAACAGGTAGGGTCTATTTTTAGCTACAATTTTTGGTAAATTCCTGTTTAAAAACCCTTGTATGTATTTATAGCTACAACCTGTGGAAAACCCAAGTCTATATTTATAGCCTCAAAATTTCTAGCTTCAGTGATGTCACTGAACTGGCTGACCTGAATACTCGATACTGTGTGACGTCACTGAACTGGCTGACCTGAATAAGCGATATTGTAGGTAGGTAGGTAGGTGAAATGAATTTGATATGGATAAAGGGAGTTTTATAGGGACAAAGACCAATACACACACAAAAGAAAGGGAGAAAGAAAAAAATCCCAATATCTCCTATCCACACCAACGGTCGCGAATGCATAAAACACACCCAAATGTTCTATCCACACCAACGGATGCGAATGCACAAAACATACACATAGGCTATCTACATTAACGTATGCGAATGCATAAAACATACCCATATCTACTATCCACACCAAGAATGCGAAAGCATAAAACACACACATAGATTATCCACACCAACGAATGCGAATGCATAAAACATGCCCATATCTACTATCCACACCAACGAATGCGAATGCATAAAACACACACATAATTTATTCACACCAACGAATGAGACAGAAATATATTTTATTTCTGATTCTGATTTTTATTTTTATTCTGATTCTGATTATAATATTTTTTATTTTTATTCTGGTTCAAGATTATATTTATTTTTTATTTCTGATTCTGATTCAGAAATATTTTTATTCATATTTTTATTCTGATTCAAAATTATATTTATTTTTTATTTCTGATTCTGATTCAGAAATATTTTTATTTTTATTTTTATTCTGATTCAAGATTATAATAATTATATTTTTTATTTCTGATTCTGATTCAGAAATACTTTTATTTTTATTTTTATTGTTATTCTGATTCAAGATTATAATTATTTTTTATTTCTGATTTTGATTCAAGATTAGAAGAATGAGAATGCATAAAACATCCCCGTATCTACTATCCACACCAACAAACGAGAACGCATAAAACATACACATATACTATTCACACCAACGAATGCGAATGCATAAAACAGACACATGGACTATCCACACCAACGAATGCGAATGCAGTAAACATACACACATAGACTATCCACACCAACGAATGCGAATGCATTAAACATACCCATATCTACTATTCACACCAACGAACGAGAATGCATAAAACATACCCATATCTACTATCCACACCAACGAATGCGAATGCATAAAACATACACACATAGACTATCCACACCAACGAACGAGAACGCATAAAACATACACATAGACTATCCACACCAACGGACGAGAACGCATAAAACATACACATAGACTATCCACACCAAGGAATGCGAATGCGAATGCATAAAACAGACACATAGATTATCCACACCAACGAATGCGAATGCATACAACACACACACATAATATCCACACCAACGATCGCGAATGCATAAAACATACCCATATCTACTATCTACACCAACGAATGCGAATGCATAAAACACACACATCTACACCAACGAATGAGTATAATATTGATATATATTCGGGTTCTGATTGAAGATTATAATATTTATTTTTATTTTTTATTCTGATTCAGGAAAATTTTTATTTTTATTCTGATTCTGATTCAGAAATATTTATTTTTATTCTGATTCTGATTCAGAAATATTTTTATTTTTATTTTATTCTGATTCAGAAATATTTTTATCTTTATTTTTATTATGATTCTGATTCAAGATTATAATTATTTATTTTTATTCTGATTCTGATTCAAGATTATAATATTTATTTTTATTTTTTTCTGATTCAGAAATATTTTTATTTTTATTTTGATTCTGATTCATAAATATTTTTATTTTTTTCTGATTCTGATTCAAAAATATTTTATTTTTATTTTTATTCTGATTCAGAAATATTTTTGTTTTAATTTTTACTCTGATTCTGATTCAAGATTATAATTTTTTCTGATTCTAATCCAGAAATAGTTTTATTGTTATTTTTATTGTTATTCTGATTCAAGATTATAATTATTTTTTATTTCAGACTTTGATTCAAGATTAGAATTATTTCTTATTTCTGATTCAGATTCAGAAGTATTTTTATTTTTATTTCTATTCTGATTCAAGATTAAAATATTTTTTATTTTTATTCTGATTCAAGATTATAATATTTATTGTTTATTTCTGATTCTGATTCAGAAATATTTTTATTTTATTCTTCAGAAATATTTTTATTTTTATTATGATTCTTATTCAAGAGTATAATATTTATTTTTTATTTCGGATTCCGATTCAAGATTATAATATTTATTATTTATTTCTGATTCTCATTCAGAAATATTTTTATTCTGATTCTGATTCAGAAATATTTTCATTTTTATTTTTATACTGATTCAAGATTATATTTATTTTTTTATTTCTGATTTTGATTCAGAAATATTGTTATTTTTTTTTTATTGTTATACTGAATCAAGATTATAATTAAAGAAAAACACACCCATAGCTACTATTCACACAAACGAACGGGAACGCATATAACACACATTCTACTATCCACACAAACGATGGAAGAGAAGAAAAACACACTCATATCTACTATCCACACAAACGAACGGGATCGCATATAACACACATTCTACTATCTACACAAACGAAGGAAGAGAAGAAAAACACCCATATCTACTATCCACATAAACAAAGGAAGAGAAGAAAAACACACACACTAGACTATCCACATAGTGTGGGGACAAGGTCTTTTTTGTTAAGATGAAACACACACACACACACACACACACACACACACACACACACACACACACACACACACACACACACACACACACACACACACACACACACACACACACACACACACAGAGGAGCTGAGGTGTTAGTTCTAATCCATTCGAAGACAACATGAGCGAGCCTTAATCAATGTTCTCCACTTCTGTCACAAAACCAAGAGAGTCCTGATTCAGCCCAAAATAAATTCGTTCGTCCCTTGAAAGTTTATTGTGCCATTTGAGAGACTCAAAAACGCACTTCAAGAAAATTGAGAACGATGGCTTACACCTATACCGTGAGATGTAAAGAGTTCAAATAGTTTGTAAAACGTAGTCAAAGTTTATAATCAAGATGAAACGATGACACTTTTCCAACCAGACACCAGGCAACAATGACGATCCGTGTCACACAATACTTTTCAAAATGTGTTGGTAGAAGTTTGTACTAGCGATCTTGAAGAAATGATTGTCTCATATCCAATACCATTTGCATTACAGTCTTTAATACAGAGTGAGACTAAGAGACTGAGAGAGAAAAAACGGTGGAAATCTGACAGAATGACAGAACCAAAAAGACCAAAGAAGAAAGAAATTCGTTTGGTACCTCATGAAGATTATTTTTTTACAATCTAGTAGCCCCAAAAGTGACTTGCAGAAAAGTTGAGAACGATTACATACATCTACACGGTGAAATTAAATAGTTTACGTCAATGGTTGCAATTTCTTTGTTTATTAAATTTTTTTACAAACGATGTGTGTAAGCGAAAGCTAACACACACACATACGTACGCACGCACGCACACGGGTGTTACTGCATTGGGTGACAGTAAGTCTGGAGGCTAGTGTTTTGAGAGATGGGCAGACAGAATTAGCATTACAGACAGAAAGAATGGTAAAGAAAAAAAAAACAGAAAAGAAGCACACCATTTTTGGTTCTGTTATTTTTCGCGGTATTATACATTCTATGTGAAAATGTTCATTGTTTTCATTCATTTTATCAATATCATAAAAAGTTAGTGTGATATTTATTGCCGATTGACTGCTTAGCATTTGCTGTATATTCCAAATTTAAGAGATGTCGTGTGTTTCGCACCACACGCTACCAACAATTTTGCAAAGTTTTCTCAAATCTAAGGGCAGGAAAAAAATAACAATAATGCACCACCAAAACGCGCCTTGTTCTATCGACAGTCTAAACTGAGAGAAAATAGGTGAAATATTGTTACATTTTTCTGAACGCATGTTTTGGTTTAAGAATTCAAAGTTAACCATAGGCAGGGCTATACAGTGCAATGCCACTCGCGTCTTTCTTGAAAAAGTCGTGCGTTTGTTTCCTTTCTGAAAAACGGTAAATCTAATGCTAGAACACAATTTCCGTGACACATTGCAGTGCCAAAAATAAGGATAAAGCTAAGATACCTGAATTTTACAAGCTCGTCAACTCAAGATTTTAATTCATCCAACGATTGACTGATTTACAATTTGTAAGTGTGTAAGTATTTGAAAAAAATGACGTGACAAACGGAAGAGCTGACATTGTTATGGTGACTACTGATCATAATTTTGGAGAGATATCTTCAAACGGGAACAGATACCATTAGGATTTCAATCGATCGATCTATCGAGAGAGAGAGAGAGAGAGAGAGAGAGAGAGAGAGAGAGAGAGAGAGAGAGAGAGAGAGAGAGAGAGAGAGAGAGAGAGAGAGAGAGAGAGAATGTTATTCTTACTGTAAAAATATCACGACACTTACGTTTGTTTTTACGGTATATTTTCCTTAAGAAAGATTCAAAGAAACACACATTCCACTTAGATAATCACATCCACAGGAAAAAATATACCATTATTAAATATCACAAGAGTGAACTGAAGATGTAGGCAACTAAAAATTCCTCCTTTTTTGATAACGTGGAAGTAAAGTTCTCACAGAACAGTTCATCCAAATATGCTGTGATGTATTTGACCATAAAAATTGACATAATTTCCGTGGGATCGCCCAGGGTACGATTGTTCTTGCGTTAGTTTTACTATTTTTTGTTGTTTATTTTTTTTCTTCAATTTTGTGAATCTGGGGTTTGTATGAAGTAAAGAAGCTAACGTTCAATGAACCTTAAAGATAAATAAATATTATAATCTTGAATCAGAATAAAAATAAAAAATATTTTAATCTTGAATCAGAATAGAAATAAAAATAAAAATATTTCTGAATCTGAATCAGAAATAAGAAATAATTCTAATCTTGAATCAAAGTCAGAAATAAAAATTAATTCTAATCTTGAATCAAAATCAGAAATAAAAAATAATTATAATCTTGAATCAGAATCAAAATAAAAATAAAAATAAAAGTATTTCTGAATCAGAATCAGAAATAAAAAATATATATATTATAATCTTGAATCAGAGTCAAAATAAAAATAAAGATAGTTCTGAATCAGAATCAAAATAAAAATATTTCTGAATCAGAATAAAAGAAAAATCAGAATCAGAAATAAAATATATTTCTGAATCAGAATCAGAAATGAAACATAATTCTAATCTTGAATCAAAATCAGAAATAAAAAATAACTATAATCTTGATTCAGAATGACAATAAAAATAAAAATAAAACTATTTTTGAATCAGAATCAGAAAAAATTATAATCTTGAATCAGAATCAGAATAAAAATTAAAACAAAAATATTTCTCAATCAGAATAAAATAAAAATAAAATATTTTTGAATCAGAATCAGAATAAAAATAAACATATTTATGAATCAGAATCAGAATAAAAATAAAAATATTTCTGAGTCAGAAAAAAAATAAATAAATATTATAATCTTGAATCAGAATCAGAATAAAAATAAATAATTATAATCTTGAATCAGAATCATAATAAAAATAAAGATAAAAATATTTCTGAATCAGAATAAAAATTAAAATAAAAATATTTCTGAATCAGAATCAGAATAAAAATAAATATTTCTGAATCAGAATCAGAACAAAAATAAAAAATTTTCTGAATCAGAATAAAAAATAAAAATAAATATTATAATCTTCAGTCAGAACCAGAATAAAAATAAATATTATATTCATTGTCTATGTGTGTCTGTTTTATACATTCGCATTCGTTGGTGTGGATAGTCTATGTGTATGTTTTATGCATTCGCATTCGTTGGTGTGGATAGTATTTATGGGTGTGTTTTATGCATTCGCGATCGTTGGTGTGGACAGGAGATATTGGGATTTTTTTCTTTCTCCCTTTCTTTTGTGTGTGATTTGGTCTTTGTCCCTATAAAACTCCCTTTATCCATATCAAATTCATTTCACCTACCTACCTACCTACAATATCGCTTATTCAGGTCAGCCAGTTCAGTGACGTCACACAGTATCAAGTATTCAGGTCAGCCAGTTCAGTGACATCACTGAAGCTAGAAATTTTGAGGCTATAAATATAGACTTGGGTTTTCCACAGGTTGTAGCTATAAATACATACAAGGGTTTTTAAACAGGAATTTACCAAAAATTGTAGCTAAAAATAGACCCTACCTGTTTCATTCTTGTTGTCGCTATACAGGCCCAATATTTTTTGTCGCTAGACAGACCCAATATTTTTTTGTCGCTAGACAGGCCCAATATTTCCCCATGTTCAATTCCCCTTGTCCATAGGGTACAAAGTAGGGTCCCGTGAGGCTATAAATCTTGAGGCTATAGTGAAAACGATCAAATTTAACATAGAGGTCTACGTGAGGTTATACATCTTGAGGCTACGGTACAACCCTCTAAATTTAACATAGAGGTCTACGTGAGGCTATAAATCTTGTCGCCAGGGTACAACCCCTCTAATTTTGTTGCTAGAAATACTGACGCCAGGGTACAAAGTAGGGTCCCGTAATGCTAATTCCCATTGACTCCAGGGTACAAACCCTCTAATTTTGTCGCTATAAATCTTGACGCCAGGGTGCCCCAGGGTGTTCTTTTGACCCTAAAAATCTTGACGCCAAGGTACAAAGTAGGGTCCCGTAATGCTAATTCCCATTGACGCTAGGGTACAACCCCCTAACTTTAACATTACGGTCTACGTGACGCTATAAATCTTGTCCGTCTATAGTCCCACCCATGTTAAAATTCCCATGTTAAATTCCCATTGACGCTATATCACCCCAGGGTGTGCTTTTGACGCTATACAAAATTCCCATTGTCCCTATATCGTCCCAGGGTGTGCTTTTGACGCTATAAATCTTGACGCTATATTCGATATTAGGGTCCCGTAATGCATTTTTCCATTGTCCCTATATCGTCCCAGGGTGGGCTTTTGTCCGTAGAAATCTTGTCCGTAGACAGGCCCAGGGGGTCTTGTAATGCTATATTCCCATTGTCCGTAGATAGCCCCCGTATACTACTCCTTTCATTGTATCAGCTTTTTTACGAACGATGACATATCAGTAGTTATTGATGTTTCGTCTCCCGTGGGCGTTGTTCAAAACTTTGTGTAGTAACTAATATTATGTAAATTATATAACACAAAAAAAATTATATAACAATGGCGAGGTCAACTATATTAAATTTTGATACCGAACAATTAATCAAGCATAAACACAACAAGGAACTCCCTGTCATTATATTATTGTTGGTCGCACAGGATCAGGTAAAACAAATCTGTTGTTAAATCTTTTGCTAAACGATAACTTTAACTACGACAGAGTTTACATCTACACGATTAATCCGCAGCAGGATAGATACGAGTTATTAAGGGAACATAATGATAAACTTCGTGATGAGCTTGGAGCCAACGATGATACAATTTTGATAAAACAACCGGGAGATTTAACTCCAGTCGATGAACTTGATTCGTTCGAGCATAAAATAATTGTATTTGACGATATCCCTCTAAACAACGAGGAGATGAATAAGATTAGATTGTATTTTTCATTATCGCGTAACAAAATATGTAATTCGATTTATCTTGCTCAAGGGTTTTATAACGTCGATAGATTTATTCGGCGAAATACGGGATGTTTGATACTGTTTCCTGGACTAGATAATGTTGATGTAATAAATATTGCAAACGAGCAATGCGGTGACGTAACAAAAGATAAATTTATTGAATTATATCATCAAGCAACCAAGGACAAATACAATTTCTTTTTGTTTGATAAACTAGCGCGTGATCTAAATAAGATGTTTCGTTATTGTATTGACACATTTTTATAGACGAATTTTGTAGAGCGTATTAAAAATAACAGATGGACAAACATCAACAAAGAATCGAACTGCTAAAGAAATTTATTGAAAGTCGAGCTGCTTTTAAGAAACGAGTGCAATCAAGGACTACGTGCTGTAGAAGAAACCACCAATTTTTTAAAATCTGTTACTGAAGCAGTACTTGGCAAACAACCAGAAATACAAACATTGTCTCCGGAAGAACTAGAAGAAATGACAGAAAAAGGCTTCTTGGGTTTACTCGGAGAAAGATCGATGGAAGAAACTAAAAAGTTGTGGAGGAACTTGTAAGAAACATTGCTGATCCTGCTGTACGACAGGCTGAATTCAACAGATTGATAAACAACCCTCTTGCGCTTCAACATGCGATAACAACAATGGCAGTTAGGCCAGCCGAGTTAAGGAGGTTGATAGAGGACTTATCAGAGCAAACATAGGAATTATCCGAGCAAACTAACGAATTAGCTGAGAAACAAAAAATGACGACTGAATCTATCACAGAAATAATGCCCCTCAAAAACAGATAATACTTTTCAGAAAAAAGGCACGTGAAAAAATATTGGATGAAGAATACGATGGATTTATTCGTAAATACAATATCGAAAACATTGACAATGTTAGAGGTTGGTCAGATGAAAAATTTAAAATTTAATAAAAAAAATTAGAAGAAATTTCTGTACTTGGTTCAAAAGTTGATATAAAAATAGAAGAAGATCAAACACAAGTAGATATGGTAAATAAAGTGGATATTTTAAGAGAAAGAATTATTGCTGAAGTGATGTTAGTGACAGCATTGAAGTATAAAGATAAACCAGAAGGCTATGGTAAAGGTTGGACTTTTAAAAGACTGTTTGATTATTATGACAAAAGACGAGATATAAGATTACCAGAGGAAATAACCGGATCTGGCGTTAAATTTTTTACATCTACCATCGAACTAGTTGACAGACTCATGCTATTGATATCGTCGAAAGAAGCTAGCAATACAAGCACAGAAATCGACAACGAAATTGTTGATATATTAGATCATCTTGGATCGAGTGGATTACTAATATCGGAGGAGTACCAACTTTTACATAGCGATCTTATCTAACAATATTGTTATAATGTCAACAACGTTATTACTCGACTCATCGCAAACAACAAAAAACAGTGCGAATTTTTCTGTTCACTACAATCCACCAATAGAACTAGATCCAAATAAACAGTACGAAATTGGATTAATTTCAGCCTCAATATGGCATTCCGTGGAAAATGTAAAAACAAACGTCAACGACGACTTTACATTTAATCATGGAGCGTGGGTGTCCGTCAAAATACCACAAGGAGCATATAACGTAGCTGATCTTAATAAAACGATTAAAGAACTAATAACAAAAAACGCCGCCGTCGCGGACAATTTTGAATTAACTCCAAACTATAATACGCTACGAGCTAGAATCACGTTAAAAAATAATTTGATAATCGATTTTTCACCAGCCACTAATATCGCATCGATGTTAGGATTTAAAAACCAGCAGTACGGCAGTGTGGCAGAACAAAGTATATCGTATGATGGATATTTACCCTTTAACATAACAGAAATAAATACAATTTTAATCAATTGTTCTATTGCGTTAGGATCTTATTCAGCGCTGGGGAGTCATGGTCAAACGATCTATAGTTTTTCACCAGATGTCCCGCCTGGTTCGTTGATGCAAATTACTCCTAGACAAATAATATACTATCCGATTACTCCTGAAAATAAAATAACGAATATAACAATGCAACTAATAGATCAGTCTGGGCGACAAATAGATCTTAACAATGAAATTGTCACGTATTACTTACACCTGCGCGCTCAAAAGCAAAATTTTATAGGTCAGTATTAAATAACAAGATGAGACAAAGAAAAATTTATCGAAAAAACTATTGTAGGTGGATTTTTTGGAAATATATTTACAACAATTGCTCAGAACATCCCAGGAATTGCGCGTAAAGTAGCATCAATTGCACTTGACGCCAGTATGGCTTTTGCAACGACAGCTGCGTCTTCAGGTGGCACCGCATTAGGGCAAAAGATCGTTGATAAAATTAAAGGCACAACACCTTCAAGCGCGGTAGTAAAGCAAGCAATATCAAATATTGCACCAACAGTGGAAACAGAACAAGCTATTATAGCGACCACAAAAAAATTATCGCCACGAGGTGAAGAAATAGTACGTAAACTTGTAAAATAAAACATCTCCACGCGGTGAAGAAATAGTAAAGAAAACAGCGCCAACGACACCGAAGATGTCGCCTGCTGCTTTTTAATCGTTACAATTTTGTGTGGTTATTATAAAATAATGTCAGCTAAATATTATCTTGATCTTGCTGAAGAACACGATACCGACGATATTGTAACAGAATTCGAATACGTCGTGTATCTCGATGAAAACTCAAACGAACCAAATAAAGCCGGAGTTAGAACTTTTAATACACGCGACGAAGATGTGTTTTTGTTGCCGCATAAGGCAATGTTAGAAGTACGTGGCCAGATATTAACAGCACTTGGCATTAATATTACAGCTGGTACAGAAATTGCCCTCGTCAATAACGGTTGGAGTTTGTTTAGAAGCGGTAAATACCAGTTAGCCAATCAAACCGTCGAAGACATCTCGATGCACCTGCTCGTAGCAAGTACAAATACTTAACATCATATCGTTTAGCGATGATTAGTCAAGATCAGTTGCCACTAACATGATGTGGTTCAAGGATATCTCATTTGAGACAGCTGTTTCGAGCGAATTCCGTACTGGTGCTGGTGCTCCTGCTCCAGATAATAATAATCTAATCGGTGATGCAGCTGCTGATAATGATGCGGGAATTGAAGCCGCAATAAGAATAGCAGCCACAAGATTACGGCGAGAGGAATATAACGAAGGATATGACAAAAGAAAAGCGCTTGCCACAGAATCTCGCCAAGTAACAATGAGGCTTCCGTTGAACTAAACGCCGTTCTGTTTCTTTGTTGATATCCACGACGACGGGGTCTCCAGGAACAGCGGTTAAAGTGATCTTGACGCAACAACAAATCAATAAACTTGATCGGGGAAAACCGTTTGTTCTTAAACTGTCCGTTGCACAAGTAACAGCAATTGCAAAACACGGCGGATTTTTTGGACCAGCACTTTCTGTGATAGCTGGCGCAATAACAAGGATTCTACCTGTACTAGGAACACTAGGACTAGCAGCAGCATCAGGGGCAATATCAGGAGCAACTAAAAAGGCGGTATCAGGCGAAAGAATCAAACAAATTTTATGTAACAATAAATAACATGATGCCAGCTAAAAAGTTGTCAACAACCACCACCCCCAAATGAAGAAAACAAAGTCGCCAAGGAAAACAAAACAAGGAGGATTTCTTCCAATAGCTCCGCTGCTAGCGGGACTAGCGGGAAGTCTTCTTCCAAATCTACTGGGAATCGGACGCGGAATGACACTACCATGGACCAGACGCCGTCGAGGTGGTTGCCGTTGAGTAATTTTGATACACTTGAAAAATAAAAATCTAACGACAAAAACGGATTTCGTGGAGTGTATTCCAAAGATAAACTTGATGACGTACCAGCAGGTGGTTCATGCGTTGTAAATATACAAAACTTCGATTATGGATCCGGCACTTACTGGGTTGCTGTTTACGATAATAATTATTTTGATTCGTTCGGATTTCCTCCGAGTGATCTTATAAAAAAAATATATTTTTAAAACATTTAAACAAATAAATTACTCATCTAATCCTGTTGGAACATCAGCTTGTGGTTATTATTGTATCATGTTTATCCGACAGATGTCTCAATCCTCTGATTTTTTAAAGTTTGTTTTACACTTTGACAGATATCTAAGCAAAACCAAGGATAATATAGCAGTAAATTTTGTTTGATAATCGAATATAATATGTCGCAAACTTTAACGTATTGCCTACAATGCAGAACTAAAACGCCTAACAACGACGAAAAAATAGAAAAAACAAGAAATAACAGAACAATGCTAAAAGGTATTTGTACTGTTTGTGGTAATAGAAAAGCGTGCTTATTTCTTCGATGATTCCATCGTTGACGACTCCGTCGTTAACCGGACGTTCGTGTATGGATAGAGTTATTTTAGTCGATGATTAAATTAATAATGAGCTGTAATTGTGATTCTGACAAAGATCTTTGTGTCGAACATGATAAAATTGTCACGTACTGTCAATCGTGCAACCGCTGCGAGGTAATTGGAACAGGTATAGATATACATAAAATCATCGGTAAGTTACCAAAACCAAAAGGAGGATGGACATTGCCCGGACACAAATATACTGGGCCGTATAATCCGCTAGATAAACAACTAGATGAAAATAATAATCCACTGTCCGGACAAGAGCCTTTTAATCAAGTTGATGCAATAGCAATGCGTCACGATATCTGCTACCGTGATATAGAACGTCCTGATAACGTTCGTGCAGGAAACTCAAAATCGGACTGTGATAAGATAATGCTAGATGAACTACATGATATGGAACCCACAAACATGCGAGAACGATTTGATAAAAAGTTAGTTCAAAGAATGATATGGATGAAATACAAACTCGGTCTCGGCAGAGAATTATATGATGATCTTGCAGCTGAATTACACAAACCTAAAGAAAAACAGTTTCCGCGATGTAAAGTTGTCGCAAATGCCGTTGATGATATCTGGGCGATAGATTGATGTGTCAAATCTTGGCGCGACAAAGAAGTATCTTTTTAACGTCATTGATATTTTTAGTAAATACGCGTTTAATGTACGCGTTCGGATAAATCAGGAACATCGATAACTGATGCGTTAAAACAGATAATAACAAGCACGGAAAGAAAGCCGAATAAAATTTGGACTGATCATAGAGCGGAGTTTTTTTAATAAAAAGTTTGAGCAGTTTCTGGAACAAAATAACATAAAAAATATGTTACGGGAAATGAGGGAAAAGGCGTTGTCTTCGAGCGATTTAATCGCACACTAAACGAGCTGATACATAAACATTTGATGGCTGAAAATATAAATAAGTATATTGACGATCTACAGCAGATTGTTGATAAATATAATAACACGATGCACAGATCAATAAAAATGTCACCAAATGATGCAAATAAATATCCGATTCTTGTAAATGAAAATATGTACCACAGACATAAATTTAAAGTTGGTGATAAAGTTAGAATTTCTCTGAAGAAAAAACATTTGAAAAAGGATATACTCGTAACTGGAGCGAAGAAGTATTTGTTGTTGACAAAGTTTTACTTACAATGCCTATGACGTACGCGCTAAAAGATTTATTAGGTGAGTCTCTTGTTGCGTGTAGGCTCGTACAAATGTAACAAAAGAAAAGAGTGAAGTCAACAAGCTTTGTAAATTAACAAAATAAGTTTTTTCCCTAGAAAACAATGTAAAAAATAGGAAATAGGACTTACAGTTTGTGAATATAATCCAAAATTTAATCCTAAGATTGAAAAATATAAGTCCTATCACTAAACAGTTCTAATTGGATCCAGATTCGAATCTCGATGAAATTCCAAAATGGAGGCGATGACGTCAGATGGTGTCTGTAATGATGGTAACAGATCATCGTTGAATCACAGTTTATAATGTTTCCGTTAAACTCCATAATAAATTTCCACTGAATTTCTTTCTCCCAGAACTTTTATAAATATAAAGCACTTGTTTAGTTTTCTAGAGAATAAATTATTAAATTCCAAAATACAGATGAACTTCAAAAACAATCTGGCTTCAACAATTGAAACACCTTGCACCTTCAAGGTGTAGACATACGACTCTGACTAGATCTGGTAGAAAATGGTTGTGTTAAGCCTCGATTTTAGATCACATGGTGGTTCACGTGACAGGCTATGTGATTTCCAATTTGAACAGCGCAATAAAAAAATGAAAATTAACACGTAGACAAGAACAGCCCTATCTAAGAACCATATTCTCACACTGATAATATATAAAAAAGAAAGTCTGTTTACAATTCAGTTAACACGTGGGCCTAAATGACCTTGGCAATAGTCAATCGTCTTCGCTCGATGTTTACAAGATCAATGAACCAGAGTGAGCTAAAAATCGTGCTGAAGAAATATTTTTTACGTTCTAAACAAACTGAATTTACTGGAAAAAATATCGAATCCCGTGAAAATAATCATTACAATAAAATGTAATGAAACAAAATTAAAATAAAATAGGAATTTAAAACTAACACACAAGTAATTAAATTACATATACGTAACACTATAACCGGTAGTTTTTATGAGCAGGAACTACAAAAAACTGAACAAGATATATTTATTATTGAAAAAGTTATCAGAGAAAGGTAATAAAAGTTTAGTCAAATGGCGCGGATATAGCGATAAATTCAACAGTTGGATACCAACTCGGTCGATAAAATAATGTTTTTGTAGATTTCCTCGTACTCAAATTTGACAGATTTATATTTTATTAGTTTACATAACGATGTCGTTGGCGATCATCAGAGATCGTGATCAGATTAAATATCTTGACAAATATAAAATCGAATTTTATATTTTTCGGTCTGCCTGGAATTTTGATATTTAAAAACGGCTTTATCAGATGCCAAAACGATTGATTTTCATCTACCGAAAAATTAAATTTCGAGATTTTCTTTGTGATATGATATTTTACATTATATCTGCCGGTTGACGGTCTGCTGTAATTCTTTTTATCAACTGTATTTACAATCTCGTGTTGTTCGTCGTTGTTAAGTAAAATGTCATCCTCTGCATAACCGACCGACTCACATTTTACATCGCCAGAGACAACATCGTCTGCTGTAAAATTATCGTCAGCATATATATCAGCAAGTCGTTTCATCAAATTCATATCATAATATATTTTTATCTAATTTATAAAAATAAATGACTAACGAGATAAAGTATCATCAGAAAGTTGATATATTAAATTATATAGAATTACCCGATGTGGTGCGAAAATGCTTGTCAGGATATAGTTCTTATTCTGTTGATGTTATTGTTGTGCAAGGTGATTCTAACAAAAATTTGCTAACAGCAGCAAAAAAGTAAATAAATAAAAAATAAATAAACTTAATGATAGTGCGGTAATGACGTTGAAATTTGACAAAGATTATGTTGTAATGTTTGCTCACAATTGCTTAACTAAAAACGAGCTTGAAAATATATATACCACCTCCACCACGTCCTTTTCTTACATTCTCCTGCTGGGTAACTAATTCTGGATTTTCTAGACGATTATCTGTTTTAACACCGTTGGCGTGGTCTATTACTAAACCATTAGGGATAGGTCCATTAAAAATTTCGTAAACAAATCTATGGCTACGATAACTAACTTAATCTGTCAATGTTCCTTTGACACTTATTCTAAGATAGCCGTCCTTCTGTATTTTTCCTAACACTCTTTTTGTTTGGATATTTCGAATAATTCCTCGATCATTAGCCTCCTATAAATGAAATACGGAATGAGGTTCAAATTCGTTTTGCAAGGACAAGTTCTCAATGTTGTCATCAGTAACCGCGCCGTTGACATGATAAACTAGCTGTCCTTCCGGAATTTCGTCACAAAACAAAGTGTAAATGACATCTTTTCTAAACATTTCAACTCACTGATCATTATCACCTTTTACGCTAATCTTATAACCAGCTGGTGTTGCTTTACCAAACGGTCGACCGTACTTGATATGTATCACCGACCCCAACATATTCCCCGCGTACATGTTGCATTTGGGGTGAATGCGATATTCTTCCTATTCCTCTGCCGTCAGTCTTATATAACTCAAATTTTGTGTCATTATACACTAAGCATTTTTATATCTCTAATTAATTTTTCAACTAGCGCATTGTGCGGTGAGATATCAATTAAATATATAAAATGATATATAAATATAATGCTGAAGTTACGTGATATAACTAAAAAGAGCCTTATAGGAAAACCTACAAAAATAGCTACTGTTTTTGAAGGATTTGATAACAGCTATCAGTTTGATAAACAAATCATTTTAGCAAATTTTACTGCAACAAATTTGTTTCATTTGTTAGAACCAACTGTAAAACGCAAACTTGAAAAACATAAGGGCCTGAAAATCCTAGTGCAATATCACGTTATATTTTCTAAATTACATATGACCGACGAGGAAGTTGAAGACCCCTTCATTAACGCAAAATCAAAGCGCGTTTTGCTCGGAACTAATCTTTCATCGCTAGCTGATGAAATACATCAGGAAATTTGGAAAATATAGAAGAATTCATTCAATCAGGATCGGGTTGGCAGTTTGAGATTATTACCGAAAGTTTATTTCACACAATGAAATATAAGGTACTTCGCGGTAGTTATTACGTTGACCTACCACAAAAATTAAAAAACAAAAAATGCTGTATGAACGTCAAAAACTTTGATAAGAAGCGCTTTCAGTGGGCTATTCTCTCTGCGATGTTCCCAGCAGAAAAGAGTTCTGATCGCGTTGACAAATATTTTAGTCATGTATCAAAATTAAATTTTAATGGCATTGACTTCCCGGTTGCTGAAAATCAAATGCTAAAGTTTGAAAAGCAAAGTAATATTTCAGTCAACGTATTTGGTTCAGATGATAAAGAAAATGTTTATCCGAGATACATGTCTGAAAAGCTTCGCAATCAACAATAAACTTGTTGTTTTATAAAAATCATTACGTTTGGATAAAAAACTTTAACGGCCTAGTTGGCAGACAATATAATAAAGATAAAAATAAGAAGTACTTTTGTTATCGTTGTTTACATGGATGTTCCGACAACGAAAAATTCAGCGAATAACAATGCCCGGTGGGAAAAAAAATATTAAAATTTGTTAATCACAATCATAAGTTAATGATACCTTTTGCTGTTTACGCCGACTTCGAGTGTTTACTTCAGCCTGTACTTGGCGTTGAAAATAACCCTAACCAATCGAGTACAAGAAAAATTCAAAATCATGTTCCATGTGGAGTAGCGTATAAGGTAGTTTGTTGTGTTGATCAAAATTTATCAAAACCAATAAAATTATATAGAGGTAAATATCCAGCTGTTTGTCTTCTCAAGCAGTTGATTGACGAAGTTGATGATATATTTGATCGATTAAAAATAGTTACTCCGATGATAAAACAAACCAAGGAACAAAAATCTGATCACGAGCAAGCGGAATATTGTCATATTTGTGAAAAAGCCTTTGACTCCCTCGATAACAAAAAAGTAAATGATCATTGTCACATAACAGGTAAATATCGTGGAGCCTCTCATGACAAATGTAATTTAAAATTTCATGCCCCGGATTTTATTCCAGCTGTTATTCATAATTTCCGAGGATATGATAGCCATATTATCGTAGAAGCTTTTGCTGATTCTGATATAAAAAATCTTTTAAAACTCGATAACGTTATCAAATGCATCCCAAATAATTTTGAAAAATATATGTCGATGACGTTAGGTAAATTGCGTTTCATTGACAGACTACAGTTCACATTATTTCCGTTGGATGTACTTGTAAACAACGCTGTAAAATCTGGTAATGACTTTTATAACTTAAAAATTTGTTTTGAGAATAAATCAAATTTGTTAACACAAAAAGAAGTTTCCCATACGAGTACCACGATGATTGGAGTAAATTTGATGAAACTTCTTTGCCCGACCAAGATAAATTTTATTCGCAATTGAAAAATCAAAATGTATCAGATGAAGAGTACAAATACGCTCAAAGTATTTATAAAGAATTTGATTGTAAAACATTTGGTGATGATCATGATTTATACTTGAAAACCGACGTGTTATTGTTGGCTGACGTATTTGAAAGTTTTCGTCGAGTAAGTTATAAGAATTATAGATCCCTGTTGGTGTTACTCTTCTCCTGGGTTATCTAGGGATGCTTTGTTAAAATTTAGTTCAATTGAGTTGGAGTTATTAACGGACGTTGATATGTTTAACTTTATTGAAAAAAGTATAAGAGGAGGTATCAGCGTTATTGTAAAAAAGTGTTCCGTGGCAAATAACAAGTGCATGAAAAATTATGATCCTAATCAGCCAATGAAGTTTATTATCTATCTTTGTACAAATAATTTATATGATTATGCAATGTCAGAGCCAGCGCCGTTTGGTGGATTTCGTTGGATTACACCAGATCAATTTTTAGCGGAAACTGAAAAAGATACCAGATGATGTTTCGTACTTTGTTGAAGTTGATCTCGATTATCCCGCAGAATTACATAAATTACATAACGATTATCCGTTTTGAGCGGAGTCAATGATAATAGATTATAATTTATTATCTCGAGAACAGCAGGAAATAGCATCTCCGAGACAAAGTTTGATTGTAAAAAAACTTGTTCCAAATTTATTTGATAAACGAAATTATGTTATGCATTATAAAGTTCTAAAACAAGCGGTAGATGCTGGTCTTGTGCTAAGAAATGTTCATCGAGTTTTAAAGTTTAATCAAGCACCTTGGATGAAAGGTTATATTGACTCAAATACTTCTAGAAGGGCTGTATCTAAGAACGATTTTGAAAAAGATTTCTTTAAGTTAATGAATAACTCAGTCTTTGGAAAAACAATGGAAAATATTCAAAAACGAGTAAATATTGAGTTAGTTAATGATGTGGATCGTAGAAATAAACTTGTTCAGATGATGGTTTCATTAGTATAAAATTTTTTAATGAAAATCTTGTCGCGATACAACGACGTAAAACGAATTTAAAACTTAATAAACCAATTTATGTTGGAGCGTCTGTGATAGATTTATCAAAATGGCTCATTTATGATTTTCACTACAATTTTATCAAAAATAAATGGCCATTTAATAAATTATTGTTTACTGATACCGATTTGTTGGTTTATGAAACAGATGGAATCGATTGTGCTAACAACGATGTTTATCAAGATATATACGATAACAAGCATTTGTTTGATCTTTCCGATTATCCACGAGACAGTAAATTTCATGATGATACAAATAAAAAATTAATTGGTAAGTTCAAGGATGAAACGAATTTTAATATCATCAAATATTTCATTGGTTTACGAAGTAAAATGTATGCCGTGTTGCTAGATAATGATAAATTAACGACAAAAGCAAAAGGATTGCCACGGGATTACGTTAAAAATTTTTTTTCAAATTTGATGATTACAAATATGCACTCGATGGGGGTGTTAGTTTTATACGATCATCAGCCATTCGAACAAATCATCATAAACTTTAAACAAATGTTATAATAAAACTTGGATAAAGTAATTTTGATGACAAACGTTATTATGAAAACGTAATTGATACGTTTGCTTTTGGATACTGTAACGATGGTAAATCTATACTTGATATTATCTTTTCATCTGACGACGACGATAAAGTCGCCGACGATATACTTGACATTATATTCGATGACTAAGTCATTGGACTAGGGTATGAAATTTTGTGTGAACAATAAAAAAAATGTTTGAAAATTTGACAGTGACACGCAGCAACAATAGCAAAATCAAATATCTAACGATAGACGGTAAACAGCTGACAGTTGATATTAATAATGAAACGTCGGGAATAATTTTCAGAGGTCGTGATAGGCTAAAACTTTCACTTATCAGATCTGATAGCAGCGAGTACTTTAATTATCTTGAAAAATTGAGCCAGGAATTGTCAGAAGAATTTAATAACTTTCATGATCCGATTAGTCAACAAAAAAATACTAAACTTACCATTGATCTTGATCGATCAAAAGTATTTTCTATTGACAAAAAATATCCTCTTAATAACTAGAAATGAAAGATTTATTCGAGTGTCGTCGTTGTGTGAGCGGTAGAATAAAGTTTAGTCTCTATTATCATGATGAAGAAATATTTCTAATTTCAACAGCTGAAACGCTGATAATCGGTGATGAGATATAAATAAACTTTCGCCAGTAGTAGATGAATACCAGAGTTTCTGGATCGAAGACCCTAATCGTTTCCAAAAAGTTCGGACTATCGCGAATTTGTCATAAATTTTGGTTACCAAAAAATCGTAGATGGTCATAGAAATCAGGTAGAGATCATAATTGGGGACTAGGTGATCTTTCCGAA
Source organism: Megalonaias nervosa (assembly GCA_016617855.1). NCBI lineage: Eukaryota > Metazoa > Mollusca > Bivalvia > Unionida > Unionidae > Megalonaias > Megalonaias nervosa. The sequence continues at coordinate 38,038 of JAECUM010008506.1, read as the reverse complement.
CTTTTTGGATACGATTAGGGTCTTTGAGCCAAAAACCTGGTATTCATCTACTACTAGCATGCCTACTAGCATGCCATACTCTCCAGTTATACTTTTCACACTGAATAAACATACTTATATATCATTTTCGCTTCCTATTATTATTTATGTTTATGTACATAATGTTAAGTTCTTCCATTTTGCTTTATTTCATAACTATGTTCCTTATGTAATATGCATATATACACTTTCAAAGCAATGTAGGCAATACTTACCTATCCCTTCTTTAATTATATTTTTCTTTCACTTCTACTTCTATCACACTCTTCTTCATGCGATTACGAAACTCTCTCGTATGTGCTACCAATTAAAAGACTTTTTTGTCCTACATCGTTATCACTTCATCTACAATATAACGTGTTAAAAATACCCTTCAAAACAAACCATGCAAAAAAAAATTACATGCAACAAACAAAGTAAATTCCCTCCTTTTACACATTTCATGCACAGTAACCATCCTCAGTTACAACTTTGTTACATCATTGCTCTTACTCTTTCCATTGGTACATTTGTAATGTACCAATCTTATTCTTGCTTGATACGTATCGGCAAAAAATCCGACTATTGATGGGAAATTATATCTTAATGTAACATAATATTTAATACTGAGCACAACTTACATGCAAAAAGAATTGCTAGTCACTGAATATCTTTCGTATTGTATTTATATGAACGCATTTGGGAAAAGCAAACGAGGGAAAAAAAAAGAATAACCAGATTGAACTGATGATGTACGGATTGTTTTTGGAACAGGCTATTACATTTTCTGAATAATAGGAATAAGTTATCACGTTTTCTGAATACTTGAATAGGCTATTACGTTGTCTGTATGCTAGGAACAGGTTATTACGTTTTCTGAGTTTTAGAAATAGGTTATTATGTTTTCTGTATACTAATAACAGGTTATTACGTTTTATGAATACTAGAAACATGTTATTACGTTTTCTGTATATTAGGAATAGGTTATTACGTTTTCTGAATACTAGGAACAGGTTATTAGGTTTTCAGTAAACTAGGAACATGTTATTACGTTTTCTGAATACTAGAAAATGTTTAATACGTTTCCTGAATACTAGGAATAGGTTATTATGTTTTCTGTATACTAGTAACATGTTATTACGTTTTGGTAATACTAGAAATAAGTTATTAAAGTTTACTGTATACTAGGAATAGGTTATTACGTTTTCTGAATACTAGGAACAGGTTATTACGTTTTCTGTATACTAGGAATAGGTTATTACGTTTTCTGAACACTAGAAACAGGTTATTACGTTTTCTGAATACTAGGAATAGGTTATTACGTTTTCTGAATACTAGGAATAGGTTATTACGTTTTCTGTATACTAGGAACAGGTTATTACGTTTTCTGAACACAAGAAATAGATTATTACGTTTTCTGAATATTAGAAATAGGTTATTACGTTTTCAGAATACGAAACTTCTTTCTTATTAAGGGTGATATCCATTTGAAAACTGCTCAATGCCGTCTAGTTCAGATGAATTGGTTTCTACAGTAGCGGACAGTCATGCATAAATTACACGTGTATCATAGTTAGTTAAGTTTTGTAGCTAGTCAGAGTAAATGTCAGTTAAGGGCATCGACGAAGATTAGAAGTCAGTTAAGGGCATAAACTAGTCAGATTAGAAGTCAGTTAAGGGCATCAACCAGACAGATTAGAAGTCAGTTAAGGGCATCAACCAGTCAGATTAGAAGTCATTTAAGGGCATAAACTAGTCAGATTAGAAGCCAGTTAAGGGCATAAACTAGTCAGATTAGAAGTCAGTTAAGGGCATCAACCAGACAGATTAGAAGTCAGTTAAGGGCATCAAGCAGATTAGAAGTCAGTTAAGGGCATAAACTAGTCAGATTAGAAGTCAGTTAAGGGCATCAACCAGACAGATTAGAAGTCAGTTAAGGGCATCAACCAGTCAGATTAGAAGTCAGTTAAGGGATATAAACAACTCCATTTTCTTAATTTTACAAATATTTAATTTGATTAAGACATAAAATTCTACTAACTTATCCAAGTGTTTTGCTCTTTTCCGGCATAGGTCATATCTCTTACGTTTAAAGGCTTTGTATGTATGTATGTATGTATGTATGTATGTATGTATATATGTATAAATGTATGTATGTATATATGTATTTATGAAGGTATGGATGTGGAGGTGGGCGGGTTCTCTACGTATTTCAAAAGAGGTCACTCTGTGTATTAACTCTTGTACATAATATTAAATTGCAATGCTGTGGAGTATCACTTTCAACTATTTTGCATGTACTTTACTTTGATATTGATTGTTAGTTCCTTACAACTGTCAGTTCGATACATTAACATTAAAGATCCATTACACTTTCAATTGACATTTGTAATCAATTTCCGTAACGGATGTGTAATGCTCACATTGGGTCGCTAAAAAATAGGTTTTGCTCTTTTATTTTCCAGTGAAAAATGTTTTTCATTTGTGACATCTGTTGGGATAATATTCCACCACTGATATTTAATTAACAAAATCAATTCAGTGTAAATGGCATTATCGTTTTGGCGTGAAATCTATTGACCCTTTAAAACATCTTGACTTCTGATCTGGGATGAGTTTACGTCTGTACACGTAGCTATTTATTCGGTACAAACCGTTAATATAACTTTGTTATCAATTGGAAAGAAAAATAATAACATCTTTATTATTATTCCAAACTTCTTCATAATATGCCATACAGTCTTTGGAGTAGGCCGTAGTTATTTAGAGCAGGCATACATTTTCTTGGGGGGGGGGATTATGCTGTTGAGTCTTTTGGAGTAGGCTGTATAGTCTCTTGTACTTGGCTGTAGTGTATTTTGGAGTAGGCTGTATAGTCTCTTGTACTTGGCTGTAGTGTATTTTGGAGTAGGCTGTATAGTCCCTTGTACTTGGCTGTAGTGTATTTTGGAGTATGCTGTGGAATCTTTGGGAGTATGTTGTACAGTCGTTTGGAGTAGGTTGTGTAGAAATTTGGAGTAGGCTGTAGAATCTTTTGTAGTTGGCTGTATAACCTTTTGGAGTAGGCTGTACAGTCTTTGAATAAGCTGTATAGTCTTTTGTTGTAGGCTGTATAGTCTTTTGTTGTAGGCTGTATAGTCTTTTGTTGTAAGCTGTAAATTCTTTTATAGTTGTTGTATAGTCTTTTGGAGTGGGCTATAGAGCCTTCTGGAGTAGGCTGTGCACTTTTTTTAATCATGTTCATGCATTTTCAGTATTTGTTGTTTCTTTCTCTTTATAGCAGCCAAGAAAACTCCAAATGGTATAAAATCACCTGTATAATAAAATCACCTGTATAATGCAATAATAATTATAATCCTAAAAACAATATTGAATAAACCAACACTGCCAATGCCATCTTGAAGTCTTTTCATCTGAAACTTATCCAAATATCAGACATTATTACTTAAATTTGAACAGACTGATATATAACATGGTTCTCAATACTGATATAGCATAAAGTTTCCAATATTGATATATAGGATATGGTTCGCAATATTGAGATAGGGTATGTTTCCCAATATTGATAAAGGATATGGTTCCCAATACAGAGTTAGGATATATTTACCAATATTGATATAGGATATGGTCCCCTTGATAAAGGATATGGTTCTCAATATTGATAAAGGATATGGTTCTCAATATTGATATATGATACGGTTCGCAGTACTGATATAGGATATGGTTCCAAGTATTGATATAGGATATGGTTTCTAGTATTGATATAGGATAAGGTTCTCAATATTGAGATAGGATATGGTTACCTTGATAAAGGATATTGATCTCAATATTTATATAGGATATAGTTCCCAATATTTATATATCTTAGATTTACAGGCTTCAGTGAAAATTGATCTGTCACTCTAAGCTCTGTCCCTTCATTCATTCACCAGTCACACCTTGTCGCATAAAGAGGTCCTAGGTTCGATACCAAGCAGAAACCCAGTATGGAGCGAATTATTGAGGTGCTTGTTTAGCGCTAGGGTATCAATATTTGTAGTAATCAAGGTCCCTTGATTCGTCAACCATAGGGGTTTAAATAAATATCCTCGCATATATATATATATATATATATATATATATATATATATATATATATATATATATAATGTCTTCAGAGTAATTATCCTTAGGCCAGTGCTTGGATTAATGTTGCATTACTCCCTTATATGATAAAATCTAAGCTCTGTCCCTTCATTCATTCACCAGTCACACCTTGGTTAGGGGTTTGTAGTTTATGTCCCTTTCGGGCACTGTGATAGAACACGTGTTCTCTGAACACGTTTAAAGTTGTCAAACATCAGAATAGTTTTCAAAGATTTGATTATTTTCAAAGAGCAGAATAGTTTTCAAAGTGCTAAATAGTTGTCAGAGCTTCATATATATGGGTTTTAGACACTGATATATTTTAATTGACAGATGTTTCCATTATAGGACCAAGTGTATGATTGGTTGTTGTTGTTGTGGGGCTGAACGCCATTTTTCAGCACACGATAGGCTATACATGGCGGCCAGTATTAATGGTGGAGGAAGAAACCGGGAAATCCGCGGAAAGAACCACCGACCCACGAGAAGCTACTGGCAAGCTTTCTCACATATCCACATTCGCGGAATCTTAGACTCGAACCCACGCAGACAGAGGTGAGATGGCAATGATCCGTAACGGAGAGCGCTTTAGACCACTCGGCCACTCGGGGCCCCCGAGTGTATGATTGGTATCACAATAATGGCCTATACTTGTTATTAAGTGTCACGATAATGGCCTATACTTGTTATTAAGTGAAGTCCAATTCTACAGACCCAGATCGGACGTCTTATAATGTGCCGGTAGATTTGGGTCTCAACAATTTGTTCGGAGCAATCTGTAGAATACAACACCATAGAATCGGATCCGCTGGCGCATTATGCAATAGCGGATCATTGTCATTATTGTTTACAGTAGGACTCGGCTTAAAGATTAATGCATACGGTATGTTTTCATTTAGAGGCGAGACGTGTAGCTCTTTTAGCGGTTTAGCATTTTTATTTCTGATTAGTATTTACAAATTAGATTTTACAAGCGTGAAAGAGTGACAATGTACCGATATTTTTCTCGGATTGGAGAGAGAAGAGACCCAAAGTCAGAATGTTTCACATTCATAATATAGCAATTTAGATCGTGAACGTCCTTGCAATACATCGATTTCGTCTTTTATTAAGTACTAAAATCATGGCGTATCTAAACAAAACTATATATTTATATAAACATGTGGAAACCGAGGTGGCTCAGTTGTCAGCGTGCCGGACTCACGACCGAATTGGTTCTGGTTCGAATAATGGATCAGCCCAGGTCAGCTACACTTAATGTCCTTGGGTAAGGCACTTACTCCAATTGCCTCAGTATTAAATAACCTACTTGTGTTGCTGTGCCATAAAACATCAAACTAAATCAAACGGAAACAAGTGAACCTGATATTGTTTCCCCGCTAATACATTGATGATGAGCTGAACATTTCAATAATCCTATCTTTCTAGTGTTGTAAGAAAAACATCCTCTGTATATACGATCTTCCAACCTTTCTATTCTTTCCATTCTGACACTTTTGTTATAGTCTAATAATAACATACATATTCTCTTGCAAATAATCAAAGATATCCAAAATCTTAACAAGTTACATTTTCTAACAAAATCTTTAATTGTAGTCTACAGATTTCTATGGTTTTCACGCGAATTGAAATTATAATTGACCCTTTTGATTGCATTTTTATGTCATTATTTTTCTCTTGGTAATTAAATTTGGAAGAGCTCCAGAAGAAACACATATTTGGGGTATTTTTATTTCTTAAAAGCTAAAATACAAAATATAAATATAAATGTCAAATAATATGCTAGTAATAGCATTGAATTTAAAACGTCATAAAATAATGCACCATACTTGTGATAAGTTAACGTACAAATGGCAAATGTTCAGTCATTTTAACATATGACTACCAGCAACTGTGAAATCTGTGCTACCAAAACATATCAAACTTGCTTCCAGAATATGCCAGAATTTCCAATGTGGCAAAGTATTAAATAATTCACTCCGGATCAATTTCTAAACATATACATGCTTTTACAATATATATTTCTAATAAGAGCAAAAATCTAAAAATTAAAGACAATAATAATGACTTGCCCAAAAATAACCTAAGGCTGTGTGGCTAAAGAGATGATCCCAAATAACTCTGTAGTCATGTGATAAATTCTTATTCTTAATTATAATGGACACATAGTTTATGCTAGTCTGCAATTGTACATTGTCTCTAATCAAATGCATCTTTTATTACTGTAAATTCTTTATTTGGTGTGCATCAGAGATACATAAAACTTCATCAGAGATACACTAAACCTATCTTAAAAACGTCGCATGTAAGGCACTTCTGAGCTATAAAATTATCAGTTGCTATCTACTCGTCCACTGCTATCTACTCGTCCACTGCTATCTACTCGTCCACTGAGGTTAATGGTATGCATCAGATATATACAGACAGTGCCTGATGCGAAAACTCCCCAATACACGAGTCCATCTTTTAGTATCTCTTCTTTTTTGTGTGGGCATGTCCAGATCACTAGCCCTGATACACTAGCAGGGCTTTGGGGTGCCCTCCTACAATCCGAAACGGTAAAATGATTTTATATCTATTCGTATTGGGTCCCACCACCCCAGCCCGATCTGAACTGCAGATAATAGAAAAACAAAACAACAACTTTAGAATAGAAAGAGAAGACAATTTTGACAGGTTCCTCTTCTCTTTTTGACAGGTATGTACTTGTTTAAATTCTCGATGCCAGGTTTCGTTGTCCCCAGACCTAAACTGTATTTCAACATAAACTTGGACACTAGTGTTCCTCTCCTCAGACATTAGCCTACAACCTGTTGGCTTATTTCCTCACCCACTGAAAAACATTGGATGACCATTTGCCAAAGATCGATTTATTCAGTCCTTACCGTTTCATGTGCATATTACTTCTAAACGTTGTTCTTGATTGTTATGGCTAGAAATTTTTTTTTAGAAATCATTTAAAAAAAATATTATTAAGTTCACATTTAATTTCCTCCTCCATTGTTTTTTGTGTTTGCTTTGGTTGATCGAATCAACACGCTGTAAATGATTGCTGCAGCAGGAGGCCGTTATCTTTCATCCGCTGGTCCCTTCGATTCCGTATCCCTCTCTGATTATTAACGATTTTTGTTTCGTTTGTTTCTGTTTTGTTACTTTCATCTCCCCCACGTTGATCTCCACGTAATTTCGTTAATTCACCCTGGTCATCGCCCGTATTCCCCTCTGTAGGGTTTTCTGTTGAGTCACCCTAGTTTTCACCCTTTTCAGTGTTCTCCTCTGTGGGTTTTTTTCCTCACATTTTTTTTTATCTGTAAACTTTTCATCCAATTGTAAGTTTGAAATAGTTTCGAGAAAATACGAATTAATGAAGTTTATTTTCTTTTTTTTTTTTTCCGCTACGGCCAAAGCATAGATTTTCGCTTGTTTGGTAGTGGCTGGATTGAAGCAATCAATGCCACGTGTCTGGCTTGACTGCATCTGGGATATGGTCGGTACTATATAAAGCCTATATACCATGTTTATAGAAGAAAGCTTCTCAAGTTGAAGAATGGGGGCATTTTCTTTTTTGCCTCTTCCGTGTGTACAGTGACAATTCTTAGTCCCGTCAGCACTGTGGGGTATTCCCTAAAGTGACTTTCAGTTTATTTCCTAATTCAATTTCTTTTGAAAGTATCTCCAATAGTAAATCCGTTTTTTGGACATCTGTCACCTTAATTTGTATTACTCTCTCTCTCTCTCTCTCTTGGACGAGCACATCACAACTATTCTTACAGTAGGTATCCCATTACCCAATTACAATTTATTCTTTTTAATCTCTAAGGTGCATTATTTTGTTAATTATTAATTTTTTAAATTCAAATTTGTGTATAATGTATCTGCCAAATTATTCAAAATGTGCATATTTTTGTAAAGAAAAGAGTTGTTACCCCTGTGATTCAAAATGTCTACAGACTGATTTACTTCCCTTGCTTTCTGAGAGAGAGAGAGAGAGAGAGAGAGAGAGGAGAGTATCTGCAAAGATTAATCAATCTGACTATACAGCAAACAAATTGAGAACTATTTCTGTGCTGAATTTAATTAATATGCACAGATTTGGCTATATATGTGCTGAATTTATTTAACATGCACAGATTTGACTATTTCTGTGCTGTATTCAACATGCACAGATTTGTTTCTGTGTTGAATTTGATTAATATGCACAGATTTGGCTATATATATGCTGAATTTATTTAACATGCACAGATTTTACTATTTCTGTGCTGAATTTATTTAACATGCACAGATTTGGCTATTTCTGTGCTGAATTTTATTTATGTGCACAGATTTGGCTATTTCTGTGCTGAATTTTATTTTATATGCACAGATTTGAGTATCTGTGCTGAATTTTATTTATATGCAGATTTGGCTGTTTCTGTGCTGAATTTAATTAATATGCACAGATTTGACTCAATAAAACTCACTGGATATCCTGATGACATAACTGTTTACTAAATTTTTGACAAACTGGAGTAGAAAGTCATTAAAGTGCAAAGTATCTCAGCCAATTAGATTCATGACCACCTCATTACTATATAAGGACCTCGCTAATTATCAAACTCAAGTGAAATCCATACCAATTAAAAGTCTATACATACATGCCAACCCACCATGAGGTATCATCATGATCAATCCCTTAACCCAAGAGGTCGTTGGGACACCACAGTTGACTTTACAACCAATTCTCTCCATCTTTCCATGTTCTCTACTGCCCTTTCGGAATCTCCAAATCCTATGCCTGTCCACTCCTTAATGTTGTCTTCCCACCTCTTTTTCTGTCTGCCTCTTCTTCTGCACCCTTGCACTGTGCCTTGCAAGATTGTTTTTGCCAGTCCAGATAATCTGGAGACATGACCATACCACTTCAGTTTGCACTTTTTTACAGTGGTCAAGAGGTCTTCATAGGATCTGATGGCTTGTTGGATCCTGTTGTGGACTTCTTTGTTGGTTACATGGTCAATGTATGAGATGCCCAAGATCTTGCGGTAGCAACTCATTTTGAAGGTTTGAATCCTTCTTTGTAGATCTGATGTGAGCGTCCATGTTTCACAAGGATACAGAAAGATGAATATGACAATCGAGCGCATCAGCCTTATTTTGGAACCAAAAACAAGGGGTACAAAGGTATAATTAGATGCAAGATCACCTCATTAATGTCTGTAGATCTCACCCATAATCAAACTCATCAGAGACCTTGATGATATAAACATATATTTCAAGTTTCATTAATGCAAAATTAGAAATATGGTTTCCAGTATGATAACAAACTTTGCCAAGAAATTGCAAGATCACCTCTTTAATGGTAATAAATAAATGTCACTCAAATTCGGAATGTTCCAAGTCTGATTAAAACTTGCTAAAAAACATATGCCTTTCTGAGTGGCAACATGCAACATGGATGGAGGATGGACATAGGGCCATACCATACTTGCCCTTAAGATACCAAAGATGCACTGATAATTATGAGTGACTGGTCAGATCAAAGCGGTCAAGAGAGAAGAAAGACTGAAGAGATACTGCCACTGATGATGCCTGCTGTTGTTTCTTATTATGTTTCTACTACTGATATTTATTCATTTTTTTATGCACACAAACACACAAAGCTCTTTTATCACCTGTTCTGTGTTGTTTAGATTTTGTTTACATTTCATGGTCAAAATCTTGCTCTTTTTTCTATTGAACTATTTATCTACTGAAGAACACAAAATGATAAGATTACATGAACTTCCAGATTTAAGCCACATAACTTTTTCAACCAACAGACAGCCAAACATGTAATTTTGGAACTGAATTAACTGATGCCCTGAATTAACTGACGTTCTGCATGATATACATATATTTTATGAAATTCTTAAATCTACTTCAATCTTCTGCATTGACAGATCATTTATACTGTGATTACCTACATGGCATATCATTTATAATGCAATTACCTTCATGGCATATTATTTATACTGCAATTAACTTCATGGAATATCATGTATACTGTGATTATCTTCATGGCATATAATTTACACTGTGATTACCTTCATGGAATATTAATTATATTATGATTTCCTTCATAGCATATAATTTATACTGTGATTACCTTCATGGCATATCATTTACACTGTGATTTCTTTCATGGCATATCATTTACACTTTGACTACCATTCTACAGGCTGAGGTAGATTTGAAATACAAATTTATTTTATATGATTTAAGATTCCACTAAGATTATGAATGACATAACTTTCATCAACCTCCTTCGGCACAGATTGTCCAACATGGCACAATAACAATGCTGTCATTCCAACACCCCGAGCTCCGAAATAGTCATTTGTTACATTATCTCCAACATGTATGGCCTCCGAGGGTCGCACACTTGCTATATCTAAAGCTAGATGAAATATTTTTATATCTGGTTTTGCAACTTTTGCAAGTCCTGATGGCAAAACAAAGTCAAAATAATGTCTTATTGCCAAAGACTGTAAAATGTTGTCTAGTCTATCATCAAAGTTGGATATTACTCCATATTTCATTGTGGGATATTTTCTTTTGATTTCATCTAGTGTTGCACAGACAGATGTTGGGAAAACTTCCCAGCCTTTGCATGTGGAAAAATGAACATAAAGATGATCTGCAATTGTCAGTAACTTGTCATTCCCAGAATATCCTGCTTCCATGAAACAGTTTTTCACCAAGTCTGTCCACCATTTGTAAGATGACAGACCTTGCTGACAGCCAAAGTTGGGATACTGAGCATTTTGTGTCTTCCATGCTGACTTGAAGGACTGGTCCAGAATGCTGGCATCTGCCTTTAGGCCATAGATGCCAGCCACATTGGCATACTGTTGGCCAACACTTCCCATAACTCGGATGATTGTGTTTGTTATATCAAAGGTTATGAGTTTTGTCATTTCTGAAAAAAAGAAAAGAAAATAATCTGAATGAGTAATAGGGGGCAATACATCCATTATAAATATTCACAATGTATACACACACATATAATGTATGCACACAAATAGACTGTATGTATACACACATATACACACTCATATACTCTATGTATTACACAAACATTGTATGTATAAACACATATACACACAAATACACTATATGTATACACACTCTTATAAACTATGTATACACATATACACTGTATGTATATACACGTGTGTGTGTGTGTATGTGTATGTGACTTAGATTTGTAACATAGCTTTAACAATTTTTCCGTCATATCACTACGATGTCTGCATAGTGACAGTTTATAGTGATGTCTAGCACTGGGGCATCATGCCATGGACATGTAGCATGATGTGCCACCCATTCACATTATCCTGACACCAGGCCGACCAGTCCTAACACTAACCTCTTAATGCTTAGCAGCTGTTAGTATCATTTTTTAAAGCCTTTGGTATGACTTGGCCGGGGTTTGAACATGTAACCTCCCGCATCCGAGGCAGACGCTCTAACCACTAGGCCACTGGAGCGGTATATATATATACACATATACACTGTATTTATACACAATTACTATGTATGCAGCCATATACATTGTATACACATATATACTTTATACATATTCATTATGTATGCACACACATATACACTGTATGTATACACACATATACACTGTATGTATACACACACATATACACTGCATGTATACACACACATATACACCCATTTGGCATATCATTGTCTTAAAAATATTTTTTTTCTAGATGTCACTTGAATATAGATTGAAGTTTGTGGATACATCAATTTACAGACAGTCGGTGGTACACAGTTGGAATTTGGGGATTCATCAAACGAATTACAGACAGCGGTGGTACACAGGTGGAATTTGGGGATTCATCAATCAACTTACAAATAGCAGTAGATTGGATATTTGAGGATTCTTTGTTTTAATATGATGTTTTTTATATTTCTTCAAAGGCAATTTTTAAAAAATACTTTTATAATGTACCTGTAATAGGTTGAACACTGGGTCAGAGAACCATCCCAAAGTCACCTTAAAATCTCACATAATCTTGGGATAATAAATATAGTGTAGGAAAAAAATAATACACACACACAAATAAGCAGATGTGCACACATTCATATAGTACACAATCCCATTTTTGATAGTCAGATACAAACATACAGCATCTAAGTGACACAAACTTTGTGATATTATAGTCGTTTTTGTTCCAGTTTGCCATCAAATCAGACTGAATGAAATATTTTATAGTTAGCAATTAGTTTATATTTACGAACACAATGTACACTATAACGTTATGCTGCATTTGAATTATAACACTGAATTATAACACATCATTCTTTGTTACTGGTGGAATAATGATTACCACTGTTCCCAAATCAACTTATATGCTTCTTTTCAGATTTGAATGCGATATATTTTGTCAGATTACAGTCGTCTTTAAGAAAAACTGTTAACCCATCTAATCTAGGCCGTTTCATTTTACATATATAAATGTAGTATTTGGCTACAAGAAAACAAAAATACAAAGGTTGTTCATATATTCCATCTCTACTTGTACCTCCCAATATAACAGTTTCTGCACTTGGCACAATGGCTATGTTCACTTTATTCCAAATCCAGTGGGACACATCATTCCACAGCCTGATTATCACATTACATTCCCAAAACCAATGCAGTATTGGACAATTTTATTTTATACAGAAATGAATTCATTAGTAAAATTCTATGAGTAACATGAAACGGATAACATTAAATTTTCAGTTTATTATTTTAAAAAGTTCAGCTTATATGTCAGGCTATATATCCATATTCAAATTGAAATTTCTTTCCATTTATTTTCACTACTGGGTTTGATAGTGATCTGTAATGTCTTTACATCCTTTTATTGTTACGAAATACAATTTCTAAATGGAAAGGGATAAATGGCATGAAAAATGTCATTACAGTATATCTACCTGTAACTTTTTACATAAAGACTTTACACATTGAATTACACCTTGAAAGGCAAGGAAATTCATATCGAGACATATTTAGCTTTAAAGCTATCAAAGTCAACAAGAGTTTCCTATCTGTAAGCATGTCACCAAAATAGATTACATTATGCTCAAACCATTTCCTACAGAAAAAGGGTACCTTGTTCACCTTCATAAGGGAGTTCATCCATAAACTTGTTTCCATAACATCTTCTCCTGTCCAGTGGTACTAATTATGTTTATCCCCCCTGGGTATGCAGGTGTTAATACCTTGTCTCAAAACAGTTGAGAATGATCCAGTTTCATATGCTTCATGAGAATGATCCAGTTTCATATGCTTCATGAGAATGATCCAGTTTTATATGCTTCATGAGAATGATCCAGTTTCATATGCTTCATGAGAATGATCCAGTTTCATATGCTTCATGAGAATGATCCAGTTTTATATGCTTCATGAGAATGATCCAGTTTCATATGCTTCATGAGAATGATCCAGTTTCATATACTTCATGAGAATGATCCAGTTTTATATGCTTCATGAGAATGATCCAGTTTCATATGCTTCATGAGAATGATCCAGTTTCATATGCTTCATGAGAATGACCCAGTTTCATATGCTTCATTAATTATTCTATCTACAGCACATGTAGTAAAATTATGAATCCTTCAGAATTTTGTGCTGCATCATTTTCTTTTGGTTTGTAATAGAAAGCAATATCAAAATGACTTTGCAATCTGTTTTAAACTGTGTACATTAGTTGCAATAACTTGTCTTTGATAAGTATAATGATTCCAGCTCATGATGTGTCAATAAATTGATAAACTAGATGATCTGGGGAAACAACTGAGTATTGCGATGTTTTAGATTTAACCAGGATTCCATTTCAAAAACTATCTTGTAGTACTTATCCAGAATGCTTAGCAATTTAGCTTTTTTGTTACTATATAGGGATGTATGGTTTAATCTTTTGGGGATGCCTGCTTGGAATAGAATGTGCTTGTGGAGTGTACCTATTTCATCACACAAGAAACTGATATCATTTTCTGAGGCTATTGAGGTGAGTGAACAATTTGGGCATTCTACTTTACTGTATGGTCACAGTTTAGACAGATCCAGGGAAATGAAAAGTTCTTCATAAGGAGCTCTTCATATGTCTCTTGACTTATGCTATCTATCACTGAGGCCATTCTCTGACCGAGGTCATCTATCACTGAAGCCATTCTTTGACCGAGGCCATTCTCTGACCGAGGCCATTCTCTGACTGAGGCCATTTTTTGACCGAGGCCATCTATCACTGAGGCCATTCTCTGACCGAGGCCATCTATCACTGAAGCCATTTTTCTGACTAAGGCCATCTACCAGAGGCCATTATTCTGACTGAGGCCATCTATCACTGAGGCCATTATCTCAACCAAGGCCATCCATCACTGAGGCCATAAATTATTAAGGCCATTCTCTGACCAAGCCAATCTATGTGAAACCAATGGCTATATTTGTCACAATCACTAGCGCAGTCATAATCAAGGACTTCCTATAATAAACTTCTGCATAGATAATCAGGTTTTTAGTTCAACATAGAAATAGTGAAATGACCTATGGACCATTTGATGGTATTCACCATTTGATTCATTCAATGAGTCAGCATTTACTGATGCTTTCATCTGGTTTTCAATCATATGGTCTTAACATGGGCCTGGGCTGACTTCATTATTACCATGATAGGAATTGGAAGATGGTACATATATGTTTTCAAATGCAGGAGGCAGAAGCAAGCTGGGTTCATGGTCAACATTGTAAATAGAAAGCCTCAAGTGTTACAACATAACCCTAAAACAAGAAAAGGTGAAGATCAAAGGTGGGAAACCAATGTCTATATGTACAATCTCAGTCATTATAACGTGAAGTATAAAGCGAAAAGTTGATCACAATGACCTATATTTGCATGGTGATATTTAAAATGATGCCCTTGATAAGTATAAATCTTCTAACGTTATCGTCTGACACCCTAATCTGATGCTCCCCTATTTTGATGCAGTGTAATAAAATCAGTTCTTGACAGAATGTGCCTTTCAATGACAGCAACAAACACAAAATTTCTTTACATTTAACATTGAGTCATGCAAAATCCTATTATTCTCATTTGTGAAATGAAACAAAGATGCATACCATGAAAGCATTTCACTAATTTCTCTTTTTTTCCATCCAATAAGTCTACAAAAAATTCTTATCAGCTACTCGGATGGGGCAAATTTGTTTTCCCCCATAATAAGCAACCAGTCTGCTACTCAGCATCTGTTAGCCATGTTTCTCAAAGCTGATAACCGCATCAGTAACAGTTTACAATATAAAATTTTATATGGATCTGTCATTAGTGATATTCTGAGGTGCTTCTTTTCTTATTATAATTTTTGGAAATTTATATGCACTATAATCTTACTATATATTTCAGCATCATGTCTCTTAGTTCTTATTTTAAAGAACTGTAGGAGGATTGTTTGTCTGATATATAAGACATTTTTGTGCTAATAGGAAATTTTCAATCAACCTTGTAGAGAATCTCAATATTTAACTTATTTTAATCAATTTATTATTTATAAATTGGTGTGATAATGTTGAGAATTAAAATAAATGAAAATAAAACTGCCTCCTGTAACAATATGTCTTGTCTCGGATTATTTGCACTTTTACAGATATAAGTTATGATGGATGATAACCAGTTTTAAAGTTAAAGATTGCAGTTCTGTACATTAACAATGCCAATTAAGTATTGGAAAACAATCATACACTAAATATAATTTTATTTATAATCATAAGAAAACATTTTTATCATAATGAGAACATGATTTTCCTCAATTTGATTATCTTTGTTGATAAAATCTGTTCCAAAATAAAGATTATAATAAATATAAGAAAAACCTTAGGAATGCTAAATAATATTTTAAATGTAATTTTCCTATAAACTTGAGTTTTCTATTCGCTGTTGATGCTACTTTGCAATGTATAATAGTGCTACAGGAAGAA
The DNA here is from genome assembly GCA_016617855.1 of Megalonaias nervosa. Classification (NCBI taxonomy): domain Eukaryota; kingdom Metazoa; phylum Mollusca; class Bivalvia; order Unionida; family Unionidae; genus Megalonaias; species Megalonaias nervosa. The sequence continues at coordinate 21,897 of JAECUM010008506.1, read as the reverse complement.
ACATACTTGATGTGCATCAAAATCAGTGACATATAACCAACCTTTATGACAAGGGCTCATCTATCTATATGGTACATCGTTGCAGTCACCCTTGACTATTGTACATAACCAGGCACCCTTGACTATTACATGGCGGTGGTGGATTAGAGAAAGAAAGATGAACAGTGTAAGAGGACACACAAACCTAGCTGTACAGAAAAATGGGAACCAGCCTGGAAATGGGTGAACATAACATTGAGTATATATGGGTTTGGGTGGCCAGGATCAGTTGATAATGAAAATTATTTTGTAGGAAATAGAATCTTTTGAGAGCTTATCCTAGTTGTAACTGAAAAAAACATAGAGACATTGTTTTCTTGATGGAATTTCAGTCCTTTAACAGTCTTGAGCTTGGAACACTCGTTACTGAAATTAGCACTGGACTCTTTGGTGAGGAATTGAATGCACATGTTTTAAACAAATGTAGGTCCAGAAAATGCTGCGGCTCATATCCTTTTCTCTACATAGAAGCTGTTATCCAGGTTTCATCTATACTAATAAATATAGGTTTGATTATGAACGCTCAGAAATATAAAGTTATTGAATTTTTAATATCATGGTGTTTGCATAGGTTTACTATGGGAACTGAGTTGGTACCGTGAGTCCTAAAGGATAAAAAAGAAGTATATTTGAATAATTTCTGAAAAGGTGACAGTAAGTGATAAAGTGCGTCAAAACCATGTACTCAGTATAGTCCAACGCTGAATTACCGCGGGCTCTATATTATCGCGGCAAACGGGATTTTCAGAATAATTTTGGACACACGCCTTCTAGCGGTTGTTTACAGATGTAAAACTGTAGCAGTAAGGATTCAAATTTCTTACAGCACAATTTCCTCTAAAATGTAAACATTTTTTTATAACTTTACGATGAAAAAGAATGAAGATCACGTTTTTGTAAAGTTCATGCAATTACGTTGATCATCATATAAAAAAAATCCAGTCGAATATTCTATACCTGCATTGGCTTTGGTTACGAAATATATTCAGTGTATCGTCTGATGTTTGATGATTATAGGTCATATACTGATGGTGACATACACGTACTTACAATGTCAAGGTTGCAATTTCATTTCATGGTAGCCAATATGGACCAACATTCACAAAATGTTGTTGCGGATCATATTTCTCGTACGTACATAAGAATATAATAACAGTTAAACTTTCTTTAAATCTGTAATATTTTAATAATAATAATAATAACAATATTAATAGTAGTTGTTATATAGTTACATTTCTTTGCCCATTTTGCATTTAAAATTCATATAAAGTTAAATAATTGTTGCATTTAATTTGTCATGTTGTTATTCATGGATTCCGCATAGATTTACACTTGAATTACATTTGTGTGTTGGATTTTATCATTGGATCCTTTCCTTTATTGTGGAAATACTAAACCAGTACAAGCGTGGACATTTCTTCTCATAGGTAAGTCGTATTTTATTTTTATTATAATACTTGTGTGCTACCATACGTAAGTTGAGCAAATACCGCGATAATATAGAGTTGTTCCCCCATGGTACGTTAATCTGGGTCAGCCATCGTATGCTGTTTTATTTACATTTGAGCGCTTCGTTTGACAAAGATTTTTTATAGGAATAGAAAGTGGGAAAGTCATTGAAATTTGACAAATTAAAAGTAAGCAACAATATCAAAACAGTTTTAATATGTACCAGTAAGAACATTATGTACCACGATAATACAGCGTCCCAGCCTACTCAATAGTCCAAGATACGGCATTACAGTTAATTAATGCTTAAAAAGTTAGTCGTTGTCTTGCGAGAAGGAAGAACCAAAAGCAAAGGTTGGGCACTGACATATCAACAATTAATATTCTTAGCAAATTTAGGGACCATGAAAATTAATATGAGTTTCGAGTAAATATTAGTATTCGATGTTTATAACCTGTTTGATCTGGTATAACGGTACCAATTGCGCAAGTCTAGGTGGGTGGAGCTTAATGTATTCAGAAATAAACAACAACACTAGCTGTGATTGGTGCATTATGTAAGACTTGTACTTTCTGTTAGGCTTAAAAAAAAGTTGAGCCTCTTGGCAACATGTGAGATTATGTTAATTCCTATCTAGATCATATTTTGTATTTTGTATGATTTTTTTAAAATGTGGTACACATGACTGAAAATGTGTCTGTTGTGACTAGATAACTCATACCCCTGCCTAGTTCCAGCAGAGTTATCTCTCTTAAATGCAATGGAGTACCTGGTTCTGTCATTGTCAAATTGACAATATAACACTGCTCTCTAGAAAAGTGTGTGACATGCACGCTCAATTAGGACAGAAAATATATTTATTTCCCCAAACATTAGCATTAAGGTCTATAGAAAAACAATTGGTACCGTGATACCATCTGCTCACACGGCGCCGGATGTTTACAAAATACATCTTACCGTCCGAAGAGACTAAAAGTTTACTTTTTATTGGCCAATAATGGAAAAAAATGTAATATTACTATCTTCAGTGACAATAATATTATAATATTTATAAATATAAGAATAATAAATATTTTATAACTTGCTTATATTTATTGTTTCTTTAAAATTTTGAAAGAGAAGCACCGCACTGAAACGATGGCGCGTAACGAAATCTGACAGGATCGGACTTTGTGATTGTTTCTTTTGATGCAAAATGAAGAACTCTGCACAAGGTAAGATTGGTTGTTAGACTAGATATGAAATTCATAAATAGTCAGATGTGGAATATTTTCGTTTTCAATGTGAATTGTCTATGGCTTTTGAAAACATCAGAAACAGATAACGTAATTCTTAGCGTACCTGGCAACGTTATGGTTCACCAGTTATAGTCAGTTCTTGCTGTTAGTTAGAAAAATTTCTTTTGGAATTTTGCTATTTTTTAAAAAGAAAATATTGTTTAAATTACAGTACGAATTATATTATGATTCGATTAATTAAATTTTTATTTTTTATGGCATATTTTCACAAATATTAAATCAGAACATAATGAATGGGGGTGGGGTTGGACTGTGAAGCAGAACTTAAAAGACTTCACTCGGTTTTCGCTATAATAAATATATATGTGTTACTTGACAGTAATATAATATTTATTTTACCCCAGACAAATGTATCAATGTTAAATAATGCGTTGATCAAAATAGATAATAAAATTAAATTGCAATTTGAAGGTCTCTCAGATATAGGGGATAAAACACGAACATGTATATGCACACCCTATATTGCCAGAAGCATATTTATGTAATCCACATTCCACCCCCTTTTTCTTGAATCCTGTTATTCAGGGGTCCAGAGTTGCAACATATCTAAAACAAAATATTTAGGGTGATTAGTGGGTGCTTTAAAATATAACTTTCAAATTGGGTAGTATTACTAATTGGGTATATTTCCTTCAATTTCTTTTTAATCAGGATAATATGAGATGTATCTGAAATTTAATTTTTAATTTTTTTTTAATTTTTAATTTTTTTTATTGTTGATTTTATCCTGTTTTTGTTTTGTAATCTTTTTTTAAAGTAAGACTGTCAGTATAGTAGAACATTAATTTGTGCTTACCTTTTTATTTGGCAAAAGCAGCTGGGATTTGCCCCCAAAATTTTGAACACAGTATAGGTTAAGCATGTACAATTTCCTCCAGGCAAGCAGTTTTTAAAGCCACACCCTATGGTGTAAATAAGCAAATAGAACCAGGTCACAGGCCGGATCCAGCCTGCAGACCATAAGTTGTTCATGCCTGGTCTAGGTTGACACTAGAATTTTCAAGTGGTCATTACATTTTGACCTGAAAAATACTGACATGCATGACTTTTTTCGTGTACCAGACATGGGCTGCACAATAAAATTGTCCATTTTGAATTTGACTCCTTTCCAACTTGAGTAATTTCCCACTATTGTATTTTCTTTCTTAATTTCCCACTTTTGCTGTCAGACTTTTGTTTTCAGAGTAATACAAATTTGATTTATTGTAGAATAATGAATTCCTGCATATTGTCTTGTTAACTGGAGTGTACACTTAAACTAATTAACTAGGGTGTACATTCAGACTCCTCAAATGAGGTGTACATGCAAATGCCTCAACTGGGGTGTACACTCAAACACCTCAACTGTGGTGCACTCAGATACTTTAACTGGAGTATATACTCAAACTCATTAACTAGGGAGTACATTCAAATGCCTCAACTGGCTGGGTGTACATTCAAATGCCTCAACTGGCTGGGTGTACAGATAAATGCCTCATCTAGGGTCTACACTCAAACTCCTCAAATGGGGTGTACACTCAAACTCATTAACTTGGATACACACTCAAACTCCTCAGCTGGGGTGTATATTCAAACTCCTCAACTGGGGTGTACACTCAAATGCTTCAGCTTGTGTGTACACTCAAACTCCTTAGCTGGGGTGTGCACTCAAACTCATTATCTGGGATGTACACTCAGACTTCTCAGTGGGATGTACACTCAAACTCCTCAAATGGAGTATACACTCAAACTCCTCAACTTGGCTCTTATCTGGCCCATGCCCTGGAGGAAGTTGTACATGAAAGTTTCTGTATTAACCATATAAGCAATATTTGAGTTGGCACTCAAGCTAAGAAGTTTGGTTAATATGTAGCCTGGACCCTTCAGTCACAGTGTCAAAAGCAGCTGGAGTTGGTGGGTATGTGGGTGTCTGGTGGGTATAGGTTTAAAATCATACTGTTCAATATTCATAATTGCTTATCAGTGATATCATACTGTGTGAATAAAAAATCAGACTGAAATTTTGACCATCTCACATTCTCACTCCTTGATTTTTTTCTTTCTCACAAATTGATACATTTCATATGTTAGATTGTTCTGGTAATATTTTGACCCAAAGGACCAATTAAATTTGCATATGTTTTTGTAACAAGTTGCATGTCTGAGTATACCTATATATGAACAAAGATCATAGTTTTATATGCATACAACCTCTAACATATTACATATTGACATTAGTGTCTAAATGTATATGTGTTCATCATACTAAAGTATACTGATGTACATGTATATTATGATGTTGGACTCTGGCTGTTCATCCATTGGTCCATCTGTTACACAGTTTTATTCTGCACAGTAGCTTGAGCTCTCCACCATCTACAGTTAACAGATTTGTGGATTGATTGAGCCTTTCATTGGGAAATATATTATGATTTTCAGGTTAAAAGTTGAAAGGTTGAGATCAGCACAGCTAAATGAAGAAAAATGATTAATTTGTTAAATCTCTTCTGTATTCAGAACCCCCTTCCCTCTTTTGCTATCTTGAGTGGAAGATGGAAGTCCCTACATCCCCTCTGTAATGATTACACGTAGAACCTGAATGAAGACAACCCTTTTTTGCTCTGGGATGATGTTTAATCATAGAAGGTCTCAACTTTTTTAAAGGGTGTAGTTTATATAACAAAATGTACCAGATTTTTTAAAAAAGTTTTAAAAGGATTTTCCTTTTTGCCTTTATCTTTATTTCATATGACTTATTTGTATACTTAAATGTACTTGGCACTTTATAGCCAGGATTGTGCTGATGTGCTTTTAACCCTTTACATACATAATATGGTCAAGTGACTGTGGCTGTTTATCAGGTTTTGAGGTTGTTAATTTGGATTGTACCTATTTCAGTAGTTACATGTAGTGTAATAAATGGACATCCAGTGTTTCAAGTTTTGTTTTGATTTGGTATGTAATAGAAGTGTAACAATAAGTTAAATGGTAAAGCTGCACTAATCATTCTTAATGGTAATTTAAGTGTTAATACTGCACCAGGCATTCATGATCGTAAGTTAAGTGGTAATGCTTCACCAATCATTCATGATGGTAAGTTAAGTGGTTACGAGACACTAGGCATTCATGATGGTAATTTAAGTGTTAACTCTGCACCAAGCATTCATGATTGTAAGTTAAATGGTAATGCTTCACCAATCATTCATAATGGTAAGTTAAGTGGTTACAAGACACTAGGCATTCATGATGGTAATTTAAGTGTTAATGCTTTACCAATCATTTCTGATGCTACGTTAATTGGTGATATATACCAATCATTCATGATGTAAAGTTAAATGGTTACGAGACACAAGGCATTCATTATGGTAAGTTAAGTGGTAATGCTATATCAAGCTTTCATGATGGAAAGTCCCCTGAAAATCTGGATGTTTTAGGCAGGTTTCAGGGGCCACTTCTCTTGCTCACATGCATTAAAAAGGGCAATTTTATGAGTTTTAAATGAATAGCAGTTTATGCTTATGAAAGCATGTTTGTATTTTAGGTTGATAATGGTATATACCTTATGTAAATATCTTTTATGCATTCTTATGTATGTTAGATTTATGACATTGGTAAAGATAGCATTACTATATTATATTTATTTTTTATGTATTTGGATCTATGCCATTTACAAGTCAGCATGTTTAGATTTATAATCTTATGATTGCTTCAGATGATATGCCATATTTTTACAGCAGGAATAATTCATCTTGGGAGTTCTTTTAGAAAGGAATTGATTTATTAAACAGTGTTTTAATACAGTCCTATAAGGCCAGTCCTTAAAGTCCCAGACCAAAACGTTTTTGTTGACCAATTGTATAGAGTGGGTAGGATTAAGGTGGTTAGTACTGTACTAATAAAAATTACACCTATACCAGCCAATATCATTTAGTACTGTACTAATAAAAGTTACACCTATACCAACCAATATCTTTATTTTCTGTCAGATCATCAAGTGATAGAGATGAAGAACTTCAAGTGACCATAAGATTTTTTATTTAAGAAAATACCAATTTTTAAAATGTCCCCTTGTATAATCAAAAACAATGTACTGGCAAAATCTTAAGTAAGTGAAATACAATTGTAAGACAAACCCCACTAAACTAAACAAGATTTATTTTGTTAAAGTCATTTAATTTATTATTCCCATGCATTAATTTTGGTGGAGGGAACAGAATATCTTTATACTCTCTATTTGTCATTCCATCTGTAAGTCTTTCACTTTATGTCCATCTAAAGCACTGGCTGGAAATGGAAATGCACCAAACATGGTACAGTAGGATAAACATTAGGTGTCTATGTTGGTAACCATCTGCAAGAGGAATATACTTTCTGGGTCCCTCATGATCATGGGGTTCCTGTGGTTGTTACATTGAACAAAATTGCAATTGCAACTTGACAGTGTTGGTGGTGGTTGAAAATTAAATAAAGGCCACATTTATATAGTTTCTGGTGGTGGTTGACAGTTAAATAAAGGCCTCATTCCTGTAGTTCCTGGTGGTGGTTGAAAGTTAAATAAAGGCCTCATTCCTGTAGTTCCTGGTGGTGGTTGAAAGTGAAATAAAGGCCTCATTCCTGTAGTTCCTGGTGGTGGTTGAAAGTTAAACAAAGGCCCCATTCCTGTAGTTATTGGTGGTTGAAAGTTAAATAAAGGCCCCATTCCTGTAGTTTCTGGCATGGTTGAAAGTTAAGTAAAGTCCCTGGTGGTGGTTGAAAGTTAAATATAAAAATGTTAAATATGAAAGACTGCAGTCAGAGTAGCAGTGTTTAATATATATTGACCCAAATTTATACAAGCAGTCACAGCAGGTGGACCCATAATATTTCTAACAGACTTTGAGTTATGAACCCTGGGTGATGCTGGAGATGGGTTGATTATGGAACTGAGTGGGTTGTTGGGACCTATGTAATATAAATCATGCTGATAGGTGATATCAAGCAGTGGAAGTAGCTGTCTTTGTCTGTGAAGTTCTAACAATGAACATAGATTTTTGAAGATAAGCAAAAAGTTGAATTTGGAGCATTATGAATGCAATTTCTGTGCTGAAGCATTTATTTTTACACTACTCAGTCCTGACAAACTGTTCAGTATGGCCAAGTTGTTTATATTAGTCTGTCATGCAGTAGACCATTCATCAACTTTGCTATAAGTGTACTTCCAACGTTAAACTCTTATAAGGTGGTAAATACCAAAGGGAGATAATGAATGTATCAAGGTTATCATTCCTGATGGTTTGTACTAAAACACATCTTGTTTTTATTTAGCCAACCTGGCCATAAGGCAAATTGAAATTATGTCATGGCAATCAGAATTTGCAACCAGAAACGTTTCCTTAAAATCCACTGGACACATTTGAACCAGGCTTAGCAGAGAGCACCTTGGCATGTCTGTAAAGATGATGCTAATTCAGCATAGAATATGGCCATTATTACTAAAAATACCCCACCCCCTTAAACATTTTAGAAACATCTCAGCAGAATTTGACCAGATTTGAGAGCTTTCTATCATAAAGTGCTTTAAAATTTATACACATGAAAAAGGTCTACCATTGCTGCCATTAGAAACCCTCCAAAGATTTGCCCAAATGTAAAACAGACTTGACCAAATGTGACAGAGGTATCATTGTGTTAAGGGTTTTCAGTTTTATATGGATACTGCTGGTTTGCCATCAGGTTTGGTTGATTTTACCAAAAATAGAAAAACCTTCAAAAATGACTTGATATTAAGTGGGAAAAAATATCACTGAACAAAATTTGACCAATTTTGACAGAAAGAATCCAGGCATAAAAGCATCCAGCCATAAAAGGCCTTTCAAACTGAAGAAAGGATGCTAGTGTGCCATCAAAAATGGATGAAGATATAAACAAAGGAAAAAATATTGAAACAGTTGTTTTCATAACATATTCAATCAGCAGCACTGGAAAAGATTTATACATAGTACATCCTACTAACCCAGATGCTTTCCAACTTTGCATTTGGCTGTTTGGCGGATGTCCACCATGTGAGTGATCTAAGGCCCACTTGGGCATCTTTTTCATACACTGGACTTAAGATTTCTCAAAAATAAGCCCTGGCACAACAAGAAATTTGTCCTAATTGGTCTGCTTGCTCAGAATGGAGATGTTTATAAATAAATATGGCACATATATTTGGAGTTTTCCTATATACTCCTCATTGGCAAGTGAGAGAAACTTTTAGTGCTCAGAAAAATGTCTAAATGATCAATAAATTTTTCCTCCAATGATTGAACTAAGGCAAAAAGGTGTTTTTCATGTCGGATGACTGTCCCTGTTTTTCATTGCCAACCCTAGTACTTCCCCTCCACCCATGATAAAAAAATAATATTTAAAATATTCCAAAATTTGCAAACTTGATTTGTGCATCTAAATCAGCCAGTTTTGCCCAGTACTTTGAAATGCTTAGTACATTATACATGTTAATCATTATATATATATATATATATATATATATATATATATATATATATATATATATATATATAAAATGTTAAAAAAACTACCTACCTACCCTAATTCTAAAAGCAGTGCATTAGGAATCACATATATTTTTGGCTAACTATTAGTTTTTAAGAATGGTCTGAATTGTATGTTCTTTTTAAGGTAAGGCCACTGTATTGGGTATTGTATATCTGGCTGAATAGAGATATTAAATAATTCTAAAACATTTCATTATCTCAGTATGAAGTACAGGATCTGTCAAAGTTAAAGAAAAATTTGATTACAAAACAGAATAATCTTTTATGACTTATTTGTATAGGTACAGGTGCAAAACATTCTTTATTTCCTATTCATTTACTTCGCACTGTACTCTTTAAACTCTTGAATGTGTGGAAAAATAATTTGTTGTACAAAGGCAGCATTTGTGTATCTCAGATAGTAGACATTTTCTTTGTAATATTATCAGTTGAAATGTTTATAAACCAGTCTATGGCCATATGGTAGACAGAGATTGCTATACGATAGCAGGATGTGTCAAATATATTCATAATGTTATAATACTGGGTGTTTGATATTGGGTTGATAACATTAGAACACAATGTCCACAGATCTAAGATACACAAAGGCATCGTACAATTTAAATGGTTGTAATAATGCCAAATTCTTCAGTCTTGAAGGTGCTAATGACAGAATTTCTTACTCAGCTATGTGACCGTGCTTGCATATATTTTCAGTGATTTTGTTTGGAGATTTTCAGGGGCAAGAAGTGGGTCTTTTTCCCAATGAAATAATTTTTGGAAACAATTTAATATTCTTGGTTTTACCAATTTACTGATGCAGCTTATGCCCATTTCAGCTGGTGCAATTTGCCACATCAAATGTTGGCCTACTTAGTAGGTACTTAGCTAAGTAGTATAAAACAGCCGATATACTACTACTTTGGCAATGATTTTGCCTGTGACCATTAACTACACTCATGGATGTATCAGGACTATTAACTACACTCATGGATGTATCAGGACTATTAACTACACTCATGGATGTATCAGAGGCCATTATCTGTCAGAAACAGGTTCCAGTCCCAATATAAAAATGGCTGCCACTCTCAATGTAAAATATTTGAAAATCATGCCCTGTCCCTGATTTTAGAAATTTACAGCAGAAATTTTTTTTCTTCCCAATTGATGGCAGCAATATGTTCATCAAGCCCAATACACAAAAGAAACTTAAGTACTATATTGCTTATTCTGGTGGTGTAACATCATTATTGTTGTCAACATTGGTTGAGTTATTGGCTAAATTTTTTTTTCTTCATGTAAGTTCCAAACATTGAAAGGAATAGCTATCTTTCTTGGACATCAGGATCAGAAAGTTCTGCCCACTGAGATATATGTTCCCAACTCCCATCTGCTATGATCAATTGAATTCAAGGTCATTGAAAAATTTGGCTACATTTTATTGTTTAATTTTTCTAGATGGCCATAAGTTCCAAATCCAGAGATGAATGGGTGTCTTACTTGTCCTGTAGAATCAGGAAGATCTGCCCTTTCATATCTATACCCTCTCTTTGATACTTCAAGTAACCGTGGCCACCATTACTAAAAACAGATAAACCTAATTTCTTGCCCAAAACCAATGAGTCCAATTTGACCAAACATGACAGAATAGACTTGATGACCTTTAAAATTTATACAAATGATGGTGATCCACCATCAAATATTGCTGCCATTACTAAAAATGAAAAACAAAAGCTTTCAAAGACTGCAAACTGCTGCACAGAATTTTACCAAATTTGACAAATTATTTTGGTAATAAGGACTTTAAGTTGTACAAATGAAATCAATATACCATTAGATATGGCCTGCATCACTAAAATTGAAAGAAATCCTTCAAATGACTTTTTAAAAAACCTTCACAACAGAAATTGATTAAATTTGACAGAAGGTATTCTGAAATTAAAGGCTTTTACGTCTGTACAAATGAAGCCAATCTGCCATCAAATATTACTACTGTTAACAGAATCTGACCAACTAAAAGAAAGTGTCCTAGCTTGAATGCCTTTAAGAGTTATACAAATGATGTTTTTCTGCCATTACTAAAAGTGGGAATACACAATTTTGTTTTGAAAAAATGCTGAACAGAGTTTGACCAACTTTGACCTGAAGCTACCAAGCCTGGAGGTCTTTTAGTATTGGACAAATGATGCTCAAATATTCGTGAACAAAAATGAGAAAAAAACGTGAAACAGTTATTGTCATAATATGTGCAGTCAGCAGAAATTTCACAGAAGCATCCTTCTGACAGAGATTTCTTGGCCAACTGCATTAGGCAAAAATTCAAGGTTGCAGGTTTTGTTGCTATTAATTTGTTTCTTAAAGTGTGCTTTGTATCATCCAACCAATAAAATTGACCCCAATTTTGATTAACATATTCAATCAGCAGCATTCGGTATGTTTTGGTTCTTTTCAGCACTGATGTAAATACACAGAATTCTACGGCATGAAGAAAATTGGAGCCAGGGGTGGGCACTCCAATTTGCCTGTCCCAAAGGTCTCAAAGGGTTCACCAGGGAATGCCAAGTCTCTAGGAAGGGGAGCTAACCATGCTCACTCTGCTGAGGACATACCGGGTCATGTCCTGAGTGTTGGAAGCAGTGGAACATCACCCCAGCGCAGGGCAATTTCCCCAGGTGGAGATCAGAGGAAAGGGCTGGCTGTGCGATCATCACAAGGTTAGTCGCTGATGCAGCATTTCTTCTGTACTTTCAATGGTAACACTAGTACATGTATTTTACTACATTACCGAAGGTTTATGTGTTATATGTGTTATATGCTATGGTCTTAAACTTAGTAACAGAAAAGAGCGAAAACCAAAAACTTTTGTAAAATTCATCAAATGATTTATTTTTCCCTAGAATACAAAGTGAAATTTTTAAAAAAATAATGTACAGTATGGTGAATAATATCCTAAATAGTCCTAAAAGTTCTATCACAAGTCCAAAAGTATTGAGTATTCCAAATGAATTCCGATCGTGTTCTGAATGACTTCCAATCAATTGTGCCAACCAGTAGTCTCGAATAGTTAGATATGCTAACAGTCTTGATGTATCATAATGATATAATCAAAAATGCCTTTAAATGAATCCACAGTAATTCCAAAATAGTTACTTAGTCCTGAAGTTTATGAGAGTAGTGAATGGGGCCACTTTAGCGACAATGAGAATTAGCATTACAAGACCCCTCTGGGCCACTTTGGTGACAAAATTTATAGCAACGAGGGGAATTAGCATTACAAGACCCCCCTGGGCCACTATAGCGACAAAATTGACCCTGGTTTTTCCACTATAGCGACAAGATAAAAGGTTGGGTATTGTATAGGGACAATAGGAATGGAACAGGTGAGGTGATGTCATGGCACTGGACATTGGCAACAATGTTGCAAATGGTTGACCTGAATACGCGCTACCCTAGGTAGAGACAAATACAGTAGAGACATAGACATATATAACACAACCATAGATTGATGAACAGAAATCTATGACACATAAAATATAAAATCGACTAAAAAAATGTTTAGGCAAGAGAGAATAGATATCTTTTTGAGACATATGAGTGGCAGAAAGGGCCTTTGGGTTTTATGTTAACACCATTCTGTTAACTTAGAGAGCATCGCATAGGTCTTCTTCGCTTCCTTAAACTTAGTCTAACCTCTGGTCCGTAGATTAAGACTCGCTTCAGACAGCCTTGTCTCTCCACATAGATTCTTCTTTTCCAAATGCTCGTATTGGTGATCTTGATGATTGTCCATGATGATTTGACATACATGGGTAAGTCTGTGCGGAACAGCATTGACCATACGAGAGTAGATGATTCTACGTTTGTCCACATCTTGTGACAAGAACAGGTGAAGCGAATGAAATGAACTGCAGTCATTTATAGTGGAAGACTGGATCGAAACAGATTGAGTTCTTTCACCAATCCCAATACGCGTTACAAAATTCAGTCACAGTGTGGAGTCTGTCTTCCAATCCGAAGAGAACTGCCTGTGATGTCACATTCCCTATATAGGCGCACTAGCGTCTCTGCGCAGTGAATTGATGCGACATTGTTTTGAAACATGATGGAAGCTAAGAAGAGGATGAATTGTGGTGCACCGGTTGTGGAGACGAGAAGCAATGGTATAGCAGCAGCTACCAAAGCCAACACGGGTCTGCTTCCAGAAGAGGTCAATTTTAATTGGGATTTAGTGGATTTTCTCTCTTCTTTGCAAGAATTTGTTCCGGTACCAGCACCTTTGCCACCTTCTCCTTCTTTACCACACACTGAGGATTTTAAACAGAGACAGAAAGAAGAATTGGAGAAATTTTTACAGCAGTGGAAAGAAGCAGAACAAGCTTTTCTCCTTCAATAGCAACAGCTAGAGGAAGAAGAGGCAAGAAGGAAATGACAGGAAGGAGAAGCAGCAGAGAAGAAACATGGTCTAGGAGAGAAGTAGAACAGTAAAAGTCAAACAGTGATGGAACTCTTAGACTTTTGGCAGAGTTAAGGAGCCTGAAACAAATGTATCATACTTCTTTATTACAACACAAGAGAAAAAGATGTACAAAGAAGAAAAAGAGCAGTGGTGTCAAGACCAGGTCACAGCCTTAGAAAAAGAAAAGACCCCAGAAAACAGCTTCTACCTGCAAGAAAGGCACTTTGGCCAGGACGCAACGTAACATCACCAAACCATGACCTGCAGCGATGGTGACCATGTCTCCAGTAGTTTCAGGTTCTTCCACTTCTCCGTTACTGGTGATGCCTGCTAAACCCAATTTGACACGCATCTTTCCTAATTTGATGAAATAATGGAAACCTGTATCTCCAAGAACTTCTCCAGCGGTGACACCCTTTTTAGCTGCAGTGGCAGTACTCATAAAGTACCTGCCCCCAAAATCAAAGTCCAAGAGAGATCGGGCATGTTACAGAGTTTACTAGATTTATCCAAGCAAGAACTGTCCTGATTTAGTCCGTTGTGAACCCCTCCATGACGCGTGATTCCTGCCATGGAAATGATACAACATAAAGACGATCAGTGGCGACGCATTCCAGTATAAAAAAAAGACCTGGGGTAAACGATGGGGGTCAGTGTTTTTGTGCTCCTGAATGTCCAAAGATGCCCCCTCGAAGAAGTGCACACCATTACCATCATTGTCGTTCTTCTGTCCAAAAAGGAAAGGAAAAAGAAAGGGACAGTTTCGTCATCTGAAAAAATGCTTAGCCAAACATTGACGTCAGCCCCTGAAAAGACACAGTCGTCTAAAGAAAAGAGGAAAAACCAAATGGGAGGATTGTTTAGTGATTTGGGGGGAAAAGTCATCACATTTTTTACAAAGGAATAGTCCCAAAAAGGATTAAAGGGCATGTGCCAAGTCATCGACGTTAGTGTATTTTTGGTGTGTGCCCCGGAACCAACAAACAAACAAAGATGTCACCCCCAGAAGACATCCCTCTTCTACCCCCAAAGGAAAGAAAAGGAAAGGACTGCCTCCTTGTTTAGTCAAACACTGGGACATGTTCTCCATCCTGTCCAAAGCTTCTCCACCCATGCGAAAACAACTCATTCAAACAGCCTCCAAAGACGTCACTGATACTGTGTACAAATGTTATTTGAATGTCTTGAAAGGAACGATACCTTTGTCTAAACATCAGAAAGAATGCTTAGCCAAGCATCAAAACATTCTTCGCCAAATGGTCCAAAAGAAAATCCCCATTCATCAGAAGAAAAAGATGTTGGTCCAACGTGGAGGATTTTTACCTGTGTTAGGATCTATTGCCAAAGCAGTAGTGGGACCCATGTTGGGACTCCTGGGCGGTATTTTAGGATAAAAGGAGGATTCTGGAGTTAAAAGATCTCAGGTGTGACCATAGGAATCCGATGGAAAGACGAAAACTGACTTTAGTGCCTTACAAACGATGGAATTCCATTGTTGGCAAGAACAATGGACCCCACATTTACCTCCCAATCCTCATTTGACTGAGATGTCCCAGTTACAACAAGAATTGCAATCATTGATGGATTGCAGCGATTTCTCCGAAATGGAAGAATTGCAACAGTATGGTCAAGTGTTGCAACGACTTCAACTCTTTCACCAGAAAGCTTTAGACAAAACAACTCTACCGACTCTGAAAGATTTTAAGGCCCTGATGAAAAGTCCATCATAAACATCGCCACCCCCCACCCCCCCAGCAGTCAAGACAGATGCAGCCCCATGGATGCGTGAGGACAAAGAGGCGTGAGAAGTCTTTCAAACACTGTCAGCAGCTCCCATCCTTAGTAAGATTGCAGTGTCCTTCTTGACCCCTTCCCCCACACCCCAATGAGAAGAACTCAAAGCTTGGGTTAAAAAGATGATGTCCACTCCTCCTTTGACAGAAGTCAAAAAGAAAGAAGGGAAACCAGAAGTGAAAAAAGAAAAGAAGACCAAAGCCATCCCACTACCACCACCACCGCTACCTTCGACTTCTACTCCCGTGGCACATTGGACACATAAAGCCATTTCCAAACTACGGGCCCTCGTCCCATCCAGAGTAGCATGAGTGAAGAGTGGGTAACCTACTAAAAAATGGAGAAGGTGTTAGCCAGCATTTACTATGATCCAGCCCATCCTGCAGGTTATGGAAGAGTTCAGAAATTGTATTGTGCTGCCAAAACCCAACTGAAAAGTGTCCGTTTACCTCAAGAGCAATGATGGTTACAAGAACAAGCCACGTACACCTTGCACAAACCCATTCAATGAAAATTTTGCAGAAGTCGCACCCGAGTGGAGGGCATCAATCATCAATAGCAAGCCGATTTAGCCGATGTCTCTCATTTGGTCACCTACAATCGTGGCTACAAATATTTGTTTTGTGTAATCGATGTCTTTTCCAAATTTGCATGAGTCATACCATTGACTTCCAAATCGAGCACTGAGTTAGTGCAAGCCCTCAAACTGGTGTTGAAACAAAGCTGTCGTCACCCTCTTCGATGGCAAACCAACAAAGGCTTTGAATTTCTGAACCAAGCTTTCCAAAAAGAATTGAAGAAACGAGACATTCATTTTTTCACCTGTAAATTGAGAAAACGATGTGTCAAAGAAGTCAAAGTATGTTGGAAATGATATCCTCCCAGTTTTGATTCTTGGATCGACGCTTCGCAAGTGATCGACTATAAAAAGAAGTGACCATCATGCCCTTCAACACAGCCTCAGCTACCACAGTGACCACTCCTTCACCCGGTTCTTCTGTGCAAGATCTACAAAAGCAACCCTTGTGGGTGTGGTGTGGAGAACGTTTGCCTAAAACGCAAATCATCTTTTTCTGCTATTGGGAAGTGGTTTTAGTGAAAATGATTCACCCTACACAAATCAAAAACATCATTGAAAATCAAAACACTTTTATGGTGGAAGTTCATGATGAGGATGTGCAACAGAACTTGGATGAACGTGCAACTGCAGGTTACTCTATGAAAACACAGGACCCCAAAACTAAACAGTCCACCTGTCGGTTGAAAATTCCCCCAGGCTATTATTTTAGCAGACAACATTTGGTGAACACGATTGCTGACATGTTCAATGGACAGTTTGGCAAAGCCTTGGAGAAAGCCAGAAAAAGTGTCACCCTCGAGTACCACAAAATAGTTCATCGCATGCTGATCAAATTTTCAGAGGACAAAGTATTGGCCATTACATTTTGTCCTGAATTGTATGACATTTTGGGTGGAAACCCCCAAGTTGATCAAGATTAAAAACGAAATACCAGCCATTACTGGCAACTTGGATTTTGCAAAGTATTTTCGATTCCCTGTAGAAATGAACCAAGGACTCAATTTGATCTTGGTATACTCCGATGTGGTGGAGTACAGTGTGGTGGGACACACCTCTGTACCGTTACTGCGTGTCATTCCTTTCAAAGTGGATTCTGCCACAACCACTGACAAGGAAGGTGGAAACACCTATCATGTTCACCGCGAATTTGTACATCCTCACTATTTGCCCATCTGTAAGTTGCATTTTGACACTGTCAACATTACTATAAAAGGAGATCTGGGACAAAATATTCCACTCACCAAAGGGACAGTCACAGCGAACTCCATTTTCAAAAATGATTAATCAAACCACTTGTAAGTCATGTATCCTGTGTACCAAGGAGTCGCTTGACAACAAGGACATGGTTTAGGAGATATGCTGCAATCTGCCTTTTGTTCGGTGGCTCCTGTTTTGAAACTGATGGTGACACGGGGATTGCACGCCTTGAAAGATGCTGCTTTGATGCAATGAATTTCTCCAAAATGTCATCATCGAGAAACAAAATCCCAAAGAAGCTTTCTTGAGAGCAGGCAAAAATGTCTTGTTTCAAAATGGCAAAGACATCTTGGGCTGATGAGAAACTCCTATAAATGCCCCGGACACTGCTGAGTCAGACATTCCTGCTTCCCTGATGCCGCATCAAGGACAAAGCAGAAAGAGACGATGACGAAGACACCCTTTCCGAGGACTTCATACCCCAGAGCTAGAAAGACCAAGAAAAGAAAAACTGTCCAAGACTTAGACATTTTTGATTATTAAATCACAGAGAGAAAAAAATGATGCACCGAGAGTCTTGTGCTTGTTCCAAGTCGGAACTGGATCTGTTTGCCATGCCACCCACCATGATAATGATGCAAGAATCCCAATGGGTAGAATTTCATCCTGTCTCCTCTTTGACGGATTCAGATCCCATCGAATTTGAAATCAAAGGTCAGCCCAAAAATTACATCAATCTGAATAGCAGTTACTTGTACTTGAAAGTCAAAGTGATCAAAACGGATGATAGCATTCCAGGAGCCAATGCCAGAATAGCTCCCATCAACAATTTCATGCCTTCCTTGTTCAGCGAAGTGGATTTGTATTTGAATAACAAACTGGTCAGCAGTAGCATGGATATTTACCCTTACCGAGCGTACCTGGAAAATCTCTTGACGTACGGAAAAGAGGCCAAGAACACTCATCTGGATGCTTGCATGGTTTGGAAACCTGACACAGCAAGTGAGGACAAGTTTAGCGTCACAGCCATGGCAGCAGATGATGATCCTCGGAATGTGGGCTTTAAGGATCGTCGAAAGAAAATCCTGCAAGGACGTAGTTTAGAACCGATGGATCGTTTGCATTTGGACATGTGGTTGCAAGACAAGTATTTGCTAAACGGAGTGGATATTTGTCTGAGACTGAATCACAGCAGTACCGCTTTCCATTTTATGGCTCATGCCAATGAGTACAAAACCATCATCCAAGAAGCCAGACTTTATGTGCGATGTGTGGAAGTGTTACCTAAAGCGGGAAATGACATCAGTCACACTTTGAGCAGAACAACCACCAAGTATCCAATACGACACGTAGAAGTGAAAACTTTCACCATTGCTGCTGGACTCCGATCCAAGATCGAAGATCATCTGTTCCAAGGGCAGTTACCAGAACATTTAATCATTGGCACCGTTAGCAGTCCAGCCCTCAACGGAGCCGTCACTGCCAATCCTTTTCAGTTTAAGCACTACAGAGTGTCCAAGATCGAAATCAGTTACGATGGCAAGACCTTGTGCACCAGACCCTTCGAATCTAACTTTACCCAGAAGAACTTGAGGTTGTACTTGTCCCTATATGAAGCTACCGGACAGCTAGGAACCAACACCAGCCATGGCATTTTGTACGAAGATTATGCAGGAGGTTTCACTTTGTGGGCCTTTGATTACACTCCAGACCAAGACAGCGGTGAGGGACATTTCCACCCTATAAAATCCGGTCAACTGCATGTGGAACTTCGGTTTGCAGAGCTCTCGCTGAGACGGTGAACATCATCTTTTATGCCAAATTTTATAATACCATAGAAATCAACAGTTTGAGAGAAGTCATTCTAGACTATTAGAAACTATGGAAGACTTATCCCTCTTTGAACAGTGGAGAATCTTTGGAAATGGAATGGGAGGATACCGTGGAAGCAGAGCCCAAAGACAAAGATGAAGAGGATGTGGTGGTCATGTCCAGATGGCCAGAACAAGAACAACATTTAGTGTCCTGTTTTGCTAAAGACCTGGTGGATAAAATTATGGAATTGACCAAGAAAGATTGCATTGGATGTCAAAACGATCATCCCAGTCAAATTCAACACAATAAATCCCTGATGATGAGTCAAGAAGAAAAATTGGATGAGTATCAGGATGATGCTTGGGGTCTCATCTCGGAAGAAGCAGTGTTGCATCAGTGGTATAAAGACTTGTGTGATCATTCCTCTCATCCAGTGACTACTCTGGAGATCTATCGCATTGAAGCTCTCTTGTTCCAGAGTGTAGAGACGAAGCAAAGAAACGGTTACTTGTCAGAGATTTTCAAGCAAAAAGTCAGAATTGAATTGTTGACTTATCATTACCTGTGAAAAAAGCAACAAAACAAAATATGGATACCTGGGAACTTTATTACCTTTTGAACAACAGTTTGTATACCTCTTCTTGGAATCCTGTCGTGTGTGCTAAAGATGAACTACCTCATCACAAACATCAAGACCATCAAGCTTATGTCATCAACAATGACGACAGTCATCTCCCAGGAACCTATTGGGTAGCCGTCTACTTCCCTAAAGAGGGCTGTGTGGAGTATTTTGATTCGTATGGATTACCACCTTTGGAAGATGACATCATCGACTTTATGACAAGAAATGCTCAGACGACATGATTCAATAATGTGAAATTACAAGGCACAGATTCCATGGTGTGTGGACAATATTGTTTGTATTTTCTTCATCAGTGCAGCCTTGGATATCCCTTAGAACATTTAGTGACTTATTTTGATCATGACTGTTCTAGAAATGATGACAAAGTAGATTGATGGTTTTGTGACCGTTATGGATATCTTTTGTCTTTAGCTAGGAAATGTAGTGTACATCAATGGCCCCAAGACTTCCATCATTGGAAATCTAACTTGACTTCACAACATTGTCAACCTTGTCAAAAAAAGTTTGTTTGACATTATATGAATTGTTGTTTGTTAATTAAGTAAACATTTGTTAGTTAAGTAAAAAATTTGTTGATGTTGTATGAATTGTTAGTTGTTTGTGAGTTAAATAAAAATGTTGTATTTTGAAAAAATGTGTCTTTTGTTTGTTTTCAAAAATGTTTATACATGCTCTTTGAATTCTCTCTATCCCTCACCATATAGATCAGCTATCATAGTGTTCCTGCCTAATAAAAATCGTAGGGATGTTTTCTATCACGTCAGCGCTTGAGTCATATAAAGCGGGGTGGTCTCCAGTCTGGCCATCCATTATTGAATTGTCAACCTACGAAGATGCCTTCAAGACTAGCCAAGCTGAACGAAGTTTACACCAATTTACACTGTGTCAGGCAAATCCTGATACCAAAGCCTGAAGAGATAGAGAATGTCAGGATGTTAACAATAGCCCAAGACCTGATAGAAGAGCTCTTCAGAGAGGAAATCAGGAAAGAGCAAAAGAGTGGACGGAGAAGTATAGACTTCAGAAGCAGCAGAGAGAACAGCAACAGCAGCAGCAACAACAGCAGCAACAACAGCAGCAACAACAGCAGGAGCCAGACAGGGTTTTTTTTTTTTACTGCCATTTAGACACGAAAGAGTTCTCCTTCTCTTTCTGAAGAAGCAGACCCTATCCTGTAGGAAAGCCTGCAGCCAAATGGGGATGTAATCTTAGAAGATAAAAGATTGCCATATCTTCCCGTCAACACAACAGCCCTTTTCAGGGCTAACCCTCTAGAAAAGAGATCCTTGTCAAATTGCCAAAATTTGTGTTTGTAGTTAAATAATAGAAGTGTGTCTATAAGCACTTCGTTTCTCTGTTTTATGTAAAAAAAATAGAAGTTTGTCTATAAGCACTTTGTTTCTCTGTCTTGTCAGATAGTGTATGTATGTGTTTGTAAGTAAAAAGTCAATGTGAGTGTTTCTTTTAGGTCCGCGCATTCCATGTGATGGTAATAGTGGTATTGTGAGTTTGCGTGTAAGGGGTGTTTTCCTTCACGTTCGTGCTTCAGGGATATAAAGCGCAGTGTTCGTCAGTCTGGCTACCCATCGTTGATTCGTCAACTTCGAAGAATGAGTAACAGAATTGCTAAATTGTTGGAACTTCAGATGCATTTTAGATGAGCTGGCAACAAATCTTCACTATCCCTCAAACTGAGGAGTGGGATAGTGAAGCCAATCAACCTCCCTCTGCGCTCCCAACCACAAATGTAAACTGGGAGCAGGACTGGAGCAGACGATGCATGTGTGGGGCTAGACCTGGGAAGTGCCGACATTAAGAGTTGCATCTGGAATTCTAAAAAAACAGCCCATCTCAGGGCTAACCAGATCTCTAGAAAAGAGACACTATTCAAGTTGCCAATTTGTATGAGTGTGGAGTAGTGTGACTATAAACACTAACTCCGTTACTGATGTGTGTGTGTGTGTTTGTTTGCATGCGCATACGTTTGTGTGTTTGTATGTGTGTTGCTGTGTGCGTGTACCTATGTGGATAGTATATAATAATAATAATAATAATAATGAGGACTTTGTATAACGCCTAATCTTTAGAAGCTCTAAGCGCTTTACAACATTTGACAACACTTAAAAAACAT
>JAECUM010008505.1:0-16957 GCA_016617855.1 Megalonaias nervosa | reverse complement strand
GACCTACCAGGAGAAAGCTTGGATGTGCGATATTTTAGGTGAAGAATGGTTTAGGGGAGTTTTCTTGAAGAATTGTGGCCCTGAGCGACCACAGCTTTCGATCCTCGATTCTCATGGGTCGCATGAAGTCATTGGATTACTAGACGAGGCAAAAAAAAGAGAATATCCATATTTTAGCATTACCGCCACACACCAAACACTACTTACAGCCCTTAGATAGCAGTGTCTTCGGGCCTTTCAGTAAAGCCTACAACAGGGTATGCATGGAGTTCCTGACAGAAAATCCTGGATTACTTATCAATAAGGCCACATGGCCAAGATTATTCCGTCTGGCATGGCAAGACGCATTCACATCCAGCAATAAAATAAGTGGCTTCAAAGGAATTGGTCTTTTCCCAATCAATAGAGTAGCCATACCAGAGTCTGCTTTCTTGCCATCAGTACCATATGATAGGCCTCAGCCTGAGCCTGCCCTTTCAACATCATCATCAATCAGTAGTCTCGTTCACATACCATCTAATTCAACAACTTCATACCCTGTAGCTTCTCCATTTAATGCATGTAACACAATCTCTGTCACAAAAATCTCATCAGCCTTAATGACACTTCAGGATTCCAATGATACCGAAACAACACCGCACGATGGACTTATTTTAGAAGAGGTACCCATCGAGGCAGTTGAAAACCTTCAGCATTCTCCATACATCATTCATTGGCTCAGACGTGCTTTTGGCTAGTACAACCAGTGATGAGCTTGATGCCAACACACTTCTCATCGATTTGGCAAATGGAACATCACTGCTTGAAGACGGGAATAAGAAAGAGATAGAAATGCCACATACTTCATTGTCATCAATGAGTAATGACGACGAGAGTGCCAATTTTGATATCAGGGTTTCTTGGAATCCCGAATTAGATAATATTTTTGGTACTGCCAGTGCAGACGGAACACAAAGGCCAAAGTCAAAACATGCTATCACATCGCATCGTCTTTTGACGAGTGATGACATATTTTATGAGAAGAAAATGGCTCTCGTTCTCAAGGGGAAAAAAAAGCAGCGGAGAAAGAAAATAGAAAAAGAAAGGCCAAAGAGAGAAAGGCTAAAAATAGATTGAAGCCTAAAAATACTTCAAACTCAAAGTAAGATTGCAAAGGAAGGAAAAATACTAGGAGCAGCGGAATGAAAGTATATTCAGAATTAGCTCAATTGCAATGAAATTTATAGCTTGTTTTAATAAATTTTCTTTTAACATGTTCTTTTGTGCTGCCTATTAAACTGAAGTGCTACCAGTATGTTTGTTGGAGTATCTTTCCTAAACGTAGGTACTTAGAAATATGTTAAATAATGCCACATCAGAGCCATAAATAGCTAATTAATTTCTGGATCATTGAAACAACTGTCTCTTGATTGCGTGCAAATATTTATTAAGCATTTTGGCTATATACTGACGAATAAGGAAAACTTGGAAGGGGGCAGGGTAAAAGCGAAACGAGAGTATTTAAAAGATGAATACTATAATACTCCCCTTAAGAAGATGCCAGTCTTTGCAAGGAAAACATTGATCGTTGTTATCCTTTAAATTGTGGCCAATTTGCTAACGCTTCATGCCAGAATAATTATTAACCCAACTGTACTGAAATTAAGATCTCTTTCGTAAGCTATAATAATAACAATTATTATATTGCCGTTTAACACCATACAAGACATACAGCAATACCACATAAATACACACAAAATTGAAAAGAAGTAGAGTTAAAACATATAGGTATGACAAAACGAAACCACAAGACAGACAGAAATGCATACACCTTGTATACTAAATCGCCCAATCTGCCACTGATGCTAGGCGCCTATTTTTCTGCTGAAAAAACGATCTTTTATTCTTTTTACTGTGTATCTCTTTAATTTTAAAAAAACTGTTACCTTATATAATCTATTGAATAAGTCTAGCTTGGGTAAGGGGTAGCTGATAAACATTCTTTGCTACTATGGAGTGTGTATAAGCATTGAAAATATACATTTGTAAATATCTTGTATAATGCAGGAATTCACGTGATAATAGCACATTACTCAGAATCTAATTAAATAATGGAATTAAACATATGTGGATTATGTTGTACATGGATGCTCGGGAATAACCATTGGTAGGAACTGCCCATATGCCTGTCGGAATTACCCGCACGCTGGTCGGAATTATCCTTCTCTGGTCGAAATTAGCCAGGTGTTGTGGACGGAATTATCCACGATATGGTCGGAATTACCCCCGTTGATCAGACTGAATAAAATCTTATTTTCTGTTGCTATTTCTTGTCCACGACTGATATTTGTGGCCTAATCTCAATGCTGGTGTTATACAAAGTTGACCTTCGACCCTTTGACATAGGCCTTATATTCGGATATGTTATAGGGCAGTGTTGGTTCCAAAGCAGTCGGAATATGACCCATTTACCCTACAATAATTTCATTCAGTTCTTAAAGTACTGCAACGTTTTCGTGCCAGAAATATGGATTGATACTGTTAGTACAAGTGTACTGAGTCCATTTTGCAGACGGACTTTAAAGTCCTATTCGCAAAAAGGTCTCGGGTTTTTTCATTTGTGAAATAGAAATAATTATTGATACTGTTAGTAAAAACTTA
Organism: Megalonaias nervosa; assembly: GCA_016617855.1. Lineage (NCBI taxonomy): Eukaryota > Metazoa > Mollusca > Bivalvia > Unionida > Unionidae > Megalonaias > Megalonaias nervosa. The sequence continues at coordinate 14,317 of JAECUM010008505.1, read as the reverse complement.
CTGGGTCCTTTTCGCAGACAGTAAGTCTTTTTCGCAAAAAGGATCCATTTTTTAACACTTTATATTAAAAAAGATACATTAAATGCTATGTAAAATGAGTTACTACACAAACTAATTCCATTTGTGAAATTGAAATCTTGATTTATACTGTTGGTAAAAAAAAAAACAAAAAAACAACATAGGTCCTTTTCGCGTAAGTTAAGTCTTTTTCGCGAAAAAGACCAGTCCTTTTGCACTTCATACCCACCGTCACGACGGTTATAATATTTCATTTCTACTTGGGATGAAATTTATATTAGCTCATTTTGCATGTGTCACCGGTTCAATTTAGCAGTTCAATTATCTTTTTAAACTAAACGAATGAAAACTATAGCGCAAACATTAAGTTACGTAATTGAATAAATAATACAAAATCTTACTTATAGCCACTGCGGACACAAGCAATGTTTTGCTCTTCTCTAAAATAGCAAGCACATTTTCCAAGTCCAAAGTATCCATTACAAAGGCTGTTGCATATTTGTCTGACCAAGAATTATTTCCCCTTGAAAAATGTGACCTTGGCGAGATTAATAATTGTAGCTAACAAATCCACAGGAAAGAAATCGTGTATTTTGCCAGTCTTACTCAAAATAAATTAAAAACATTAGCCTTCATAGACTAGGGAAGCTTGAAGCTCAGGAAAGAAAGCAACAAAATAGACCGTGAAAAGGGTATCAAAGGTGTAAAGATTTAGATGTACGTTCGAATGCTGGATGATTCGGACCACGACTAGCAGCAGAGAGGGTGGACCCTACAACTTTTTCCTGACCTTATTTTACAAAAATAAAGGCTCCTACAGGGGCTGAAAAATAAGGTCAATAACGCTAAACAGAACCTCCTAACTTTTATTATTACCATATAGTTTGAAAAACGGATAATAAATCGTTTGGGTTAGCTCATTTTTGTTATTTTATTTTTGACTTCTTTGTTTTTTAATGTTATAATGCGTTTAGTTTACTTACCGGGTCACTCAATTTTTGTCGTCCACCCTCCCTGCTGCTATAAATTAACCAAAGATTTTATCCAGACCTACACGATATCTAGATCTTGGATCATGTAAATTTATCGTTATAAATCCGAACGGAATAGATTGTGCTTTTGAAAAGAAGTTTTTAAATTTAGTCATGTCCATGTCCCCTGAACACCAAGTATAGTAAATATTCTGCAGGGTATAATTATCTACTCCATTAAATACAACCAAAATATTACAGTTATCTCTAATTACCTTAGGTATCTGCGTGTATCGTTGTGTAACATAAATCACATCAGTATTTTTATGTCTACCTCGAGAAAATATTCTAGCTGGATTCGATTGTTTATCCAGCATAACATCATCGTACACTACGAGATTATTGATGAGTCATCTAGATCATCTACAGATGGTGCCTCATTGATATCGGTAATAAAATCAATAACATCATTATCCAGTATTTTTGCATTTTCATTAAAATCTTTAAGTACCCCATAACACCGCTGATCATCTACAGATGGTGCTACCAAATATAACCTATCCCACTTGAGCCATCGCATTTTAAGATTAAGCAATAATTGTGTTTTACCAGATCCAGATGGACCTATTATTATCATTCTAATAGAATTTGGTAATGCTGGATGGTGCTTTACTGGTTCTTGTTTTCGTGTTGCTGAGAAATCAATTATATCCATATAATAAATAATATGAATTTATATTGTGTTCGATGCAGAGCACCTACCGATACCACTGGTTTAACGACAATAACAACAAAAAATAAAAGACGCGCACTTACAGGCAGGTGTGTAAAATGTGGCACAAAAAAATATAAATTTATTTCATCAAAGACAGGTGGAGATATAGCCGCTTCATTAGGGAAATTACCAGGAACCCCATGGGCTAAATACCCCGGTGAGAAACACCTTCCTGGATATAATTATTGTGGTCCTGGAACCCGACTTGATGATCAGGATCAACCAAGACCAGGAGAGCATCCAGTAAATAAGATTGATCAAGCGTGTCATGTTCATGATGTTGCGTATAAAAGTAAAGATTTACAACAACGACATATCGCAGATGTGAAATTGATTCATGCGTTAAATTCTATACCTAATAAATCTCTCAGAGAAAAACTCGCTAGTTTTCTAGTAAAAACTGCTATGAAAAGTAAAATAATGCTAGAGGCTGGTAATTAATTATATAACTAATATAATGGAACCTGTTTATTATTCCCCGAGAGGATATTGGAGAGGCAAAGCAGTTATTACTAAACTTTCCGAAGCAGCAAAAGTCTCACGTAATGTCGCTGCAGCGTGGTTAGCACGACAGGCAATATGGCAGATTTATCTACCACCACCTAAAAAAATTCAATACGCACATTTTGATGTCAGCGTCCCTAATGAAGTTCATCAAGCAGATATTTTATTTTTACTGCACGATACTATTAAAACACGTGGACGAAAATCACGCACGTACAAATACGCATTAACTGTCGTTGACGTTGCGAGTAGATATAAAGAAGCGGAACCATTATCAACAAAGACAGCATCTGAAGTTGCATCTGCGTTCGAGCGAATTTATCAGCGAGGACCTTTGCAATGGCCACAATCATTACAGGTTGATCCTGGTAAAGAATTTCTTGGTGCAGTATCATCATTGATGAAGCGACATAACGTTAAAATCAGACGAGGGCATACTGAAATTCATCGTGATCAGGCAATCGTTGAACGATTTAATAGAACACTTGCTGAGCGGTTATTTGGATATCAATACGCAAAGGAAATATCTACCGACTTTAAGTCCGGAGAGAGATCTCGTGAATGGGTTGCAAGGTTACCAGGTGTGATATCTGCGCTAAATAATGAAATTACTCGTGCAACTTCCATGAAACCTTCTAATGCGATTACAAAAAAATATATAACCCGTAGCGATAAACAACAACCTCGACCGGTATTAGGTAATGTAACTGTAAGATATTTATATGAGCCTGGGGAACTTGAGGGTGGTAAAAAAAGAGCAACTGATCCTATCTGGAGCGTTACTACACATACAATTTCTGACATAGTTAGATCCACTGGAAGACCTGCAATCTACAGACTAGATTCTACAGCCCTTCAGCGTGGATTTGTACGTGAACAATTACAAGTAATTCCTGCGGATACACAATTACCACCACATACAATTACATAAGCAGAACCTCTACGTCGATTGCATTCAAGACAGGTCAGCATCACATTATCACGTGTGTGACCTAGATCGCTATTAATTCTATCTACGGTAAATTGTCTTGGATTATTATTCGAATACTGCCATAGCATCTTACAGTTACAGCTTGCACAATCATTATTCTGTCGTTGTTTTAGCGTTATAATAAATTCAGCATCAATATCAAAGTCACGCTTATTTTTTTTTTGTCACATTGTTTATAACCCGCTAATTTTTTCTTTATTGCAGCAGTTTCGTTAGTGATTTCCTCAGTTATCACGTAATCTATAATAACCCTATGTAGTTGAGATATTCTTCTGACTCGCGAAACTGCAAGATAGACTAAATTCGACCATTCAATCCGATCATCTACAATCCAGATATTTGTATCAGAAATAGTTAATCCTTGAGATGAGTGAATCGTTATAGCGTATCCTAACGTCCACGGAGATCTATCCATACTCAATGCGCATTCAACAACATCAATAGCAACCAAAACAATATCATTCAAGACGAGATTCTGTACCCTTGGTGGAACCAAGACACCAGGAATTTCCACTTCGATATTTTGCCGTCGAGTGTCCGCTGGCCGATAACACAAAGGTACAGGTAGATCTGAAAACTTTTCTTTGTGTAACGTAAATAATTTCTTCTGTAGTTCATCACGAACTATCTTTCTACTTGCGACTATCAAATCAGCGGGTTTCCATAAAGTCCAAAAATCACTCATCGTAGTTTCTGGAATTACTCCTCGCATTATTTCACATTGTATTTTATCTGGCTGCAGTCTGATTAATCTTTTAAGTTCTTTCAGCGGTTCATCAATGGATCTACGGTCATCATTTATTTCTTCATAATAATCTACATTATTCTTCAGCCGTTCATGTGGAGATTGTCCAACAAAAGGTGGTGGTTGACCATGATCACCACACATTATCACAGCAGTATTCTTTAATAACAACCATTCAAGAAATACTTTTAATACTTCTAACGACACCGTGCATATCTCGTCCCATATAATATACTTAGGTATATATTTTTCACCCATTCTCTCAGGAGTCCATGTATCTCCGCACCATCTAAAGAAACTATGATATGTACATGATTTTACTCCTCGTTCTTTTATTTCCCTGGCTAATTTATGTGTAGGTGTTAAAACGATTATATCTGAATTATTATTCATAAATAAGTTAATCGCACGAGTTGTTTTGCCTGAACCACCGCATCCGTTAAGATAAACAGTCTTATGTCTAGCTACAGGATCGTATACAGATGGTGCAGATGACTTTGATGTTTGATTATTATTTATGTAATATTTCTCCATAATTTCAACATCTGCAGATTCAGAATAACTAAGTATATTTTCTTGCTTTATCCTCCATGTTCCCCATTCACCATTACCGAGTAACGGTTTTAATAAATCCTTATACTTTTTATGTATATAAAATGAATCCGTAGCAACTCTAACAGCATCATTAGGAAATCTATTTATCATCGACAATAGATTTATTGAAACATAAGCTAACATCGAAGATCTTAAATGAGTGAACTGCGGTGAGTCGCCATCAATATAGCTCACAATCGTACCTAGTTTGGTTTCATCTGATAAATAAGCATTACATCGGCTTACAAACGTATTTTTTTCCGTTGTATCAGCGATTATAAAATCTAACTCAGCATCGTCCATAATCAATCTTGTACAGTCTCGTTTATAATCGTATGAACCACCTTGAGTAAACCTACCGATTATCTTTCTACCAAGATCTTTTGCAAGTTTTTCATCGTCCCTGCATTTACGGTTATCTTCGTCAAGATCAAGGAATTCTTTCCTGGCATCATCGACAGGTTCTGGTAACCAAACTTGCTTCTGTGGACGATACGATATAATCGCTTCAGTTACTCTCAACGATATTAAAATTCCAGCATCAAGCATATACCTCAACAGCACTATCGGTACCCAGTACTTCTCTGCAAAATGTCTTCCAAACCAAATATAGTTGATAGGATGAAGATTTTGTGCAAACTCGAATGATTCTACACACGCAAATCCTGTTAAATCAAAATCTGGTAGGGATCCGTTTATCGAAACCTTGGTCATCTGGTGTGATGGATGTCCAAATCTCTTAAAGTATCTAGAACATTTCCCATATCCAAGAAAACTTCCAGGATAACACGCTGCCATATCAACAGAGATAACGTCATTATAGTTGTATTTGGTATTCCATAATCCACCGTGTCCATATTCTATACAACTTTTCTGGACATCTTCAATAAATTCCGATCGTGTCGGTTTCCATGAATTTTTCTCCTGAGCGAAATGAGCAGCTACTGATGAAAAGGTAAAACAATTATTTAATAATTGTCTAACTTTGACATCGTTTGAGGTATATTTCAGCGCAAGATATTCCATTTCTTTATGAAGAGATTCTGTACGGTAAATATTACCATTAGGCCGTACAAACTGATCGTAATGTTCGTATTCTAATCTTTGAAATAACCACACAGATACAGGGTCACTTTTACTGATATTTTTGATAAAATCAAGTATATGACCATCATAAAATTTAACCGTTCTATCTCGTGGAAATATTGTTACTGCTGAGGTCCACGCATGCGAATTATGATCAATAATATCTATCGGAGCTCCATTTTTAATGTATTTTGGATTATATAAAATCTCTCCGGTTAACGTCTTCACTGTTATTGGAAATCTTAATTTCTTTTCTAGCTCAGCGACATCTTTGATAGACGCTCCGGTATCTTTAACTGTTTCTGCCCATGTGTTTATTTTTTTACGTCTTAAATCTGTCAGGCCATTACCACGTATCGCATTTGTGAAATGTTCTGTAACTCGTTCAGCTACACAGTTTATTCTCGACAGTTTCATCGGTTTAAGATTCTTAACATCAGGTTTATCATTCAGCGGATATATTGCATATACAACTGTGGTCACAGGATACCCCGTTCATAATATGGCTTATCAATACCAGTAAGTATTCCGGGTTTGGATCTGTTATTTAAGAGAACAATATTGCTTCCCGACTGCACACGTACTGGATCACGCTTATCACGAATAATCCAGATATCATCATCTGTCTCTACAATAAATTTTATTAAAATAAAATTTTTTGATTATCAAGGTGGTTAATAATTACTTTTCCTCGTTTGTCATTCATCACATTGAAAACATTTCCAACTCTGAACGTTGACCATACATGAGCAGCACCATCGTCACGAAATTCCTTCTTGGCATCACGGATACGTTTAGTTATATCTTCATTCGTTAAAGCTAGATCCTGCATCGAAACACTAAATTTATATTCTGATAGTCTGTCAAGGTCAAATCTAGCAGGGGAAGGTTCAATCATGGATAATTCCTCCATATAATTAAAACAAATATTTAAATTGAATTTTAGTATATATATATAATGATTGAAACAAAGAATTACTGCCACTGGCTTAAAATTGGACATACTTCTCCTTGTAACAGAGCATGCGTGAATGAATTCTGTGGCTACCATATGCAATGTGTTAGACATGGAAGTTTAGGACCAAAACCGTATATTCAGTGTGGTGCTGGAGTCAGAGGAAAAACTCGGTTATGTGTGAAATGCGGCGGTAAAAAATATAGAAAATTAAAACGTTATTATGACAAAAAAAATGGTAAATCCCCTATAAAAACCGCAGAGGATTATCTGGCCAGATTTCAGAATAATGATTTAGACAAATAGTATTAGTATATAAATGGAGCAAAACGAATTTATAGCGCATCCGATCGTCAAAAATTATGAAGCGTCTCTAGCTGGTGTTATTAGAAACTGCAGACTGAAAAAAAACAGTCGGTAGTCTTGATAATGCTGGTTATTTTAGATTCAATGCTGGAAGAAATATATATCTATTTCATAGGTTCATTTTTGAGTGTTATTTTGGATTGATTAAAGACGGATTTGTAGTTGACCACTTGGATGGGAATCCCCAGAATAATCATCTATGTAACTTGCAAGTCGTTACACAAAGTCAAAATTCTGTACCTGGAAATACAGGAAGGTGTAAAGTATTCGGAAAGAGAGTTATTAAATCCATAAATACAGAAACAGACCAAGAAATAACTTTCCCATTAATAAACGCAGCTGCCAGATATTTTGATATACATCCACGATCATTACAACATGTAGCTGATAAAACATACAAATCTGCATTTTCGAAAAAATATAATCAGCGGGTAATATTTGAATACGTCAAATAACTCTTCAAAACAATAAATTTTTACTGTATATAGTTCGACTCTGTCAATTTTGCCAAGGTTTTTGTTTAGCCATAATTACAGTCAAGGGTCCACCTTCACCGTCGCTGCTCTCAGCGTCACTATCATTTTTGACAGAATCAGATAACATAATCTTTCTTAATTGCATTATACGATTGTCCACTATCTTTTTTCTTTCGTACTCGTGAGACAGTTCGGATTTAACCTTTTCGATTGACTGTGCAAGAGGTGCAAATAGCTTTACCTGATCATCGTTTACCATAGCTAGTGATTCAAGCATAGATTGATAGATTAATTTTATAAATCTGTAGTTTGAAGGTAGTGTATATTTATTATGAAATTTTCTCTGTTGCAGTGATTCAAAATCGCATATAATTTTCTGAAGGTCGAGATTATCAGATATTTTTATTCCGTTATATTTTAGTTTTTTAATAGCACAGATAATATCATTGATGTTTTCATGGTTCATTATATATATATATATATTTATATATTTAAAATAAGTTTTAACTTTGGTCTTTATTTTATCAAAAATAAACAGCAGCGATGACATTCGGTCTACCATTCCACTGGGGCCCCTATGCTGGTAAAGCCTTTACCAATAAGTTCCTAAGAGTCCCTTTTTTATATGGTCTGATTTCTATTTTCTATTGCCTGATTTTTTTTTATTTTTTATTTTTTGTATGCACTCTTCATGGTTAAGACCTGTCTTATGGTCCACAGGCATCTTGGGGCCCCGAGTGGCCGAGTGGTCTAAAGCGCTGATCGTTACGGATCACTGCCATCTCACCCATGTCTGCGTGAGTTCGAGTCCAGGCTCGGCTAACGTGGGTACGTGAGAAGGCCTGCCAGTAGCTTCTCGTGGGTCGGCGGTTCTTCCCGTGGTTTTCCAGGGTTCTTCCTCCACCATTAATACTGGCCGCCATGTATAGCCTATCTTGTGCTGAAAAATGGCGTTAAACCCTATAACAACAACAACAACAACAGGCATCTTATTGAGACTTTTTGGTCCAGCGGACATTCTTTCTGAATGCCCCTATGTGGGTACCCTTCAGTGAGGTCACAAGGTCACGAGTTCACATCACCCTACCGTTTATTTTGAGAGGCGCAAGCGCATAGACATTACGATTTCATGTAAACCCCCCCCCCAAAAAAAAATTAAACCCCGGGTAAATGCAAAACTGCACTCACCACGTTGTTCAACATGGTGAGGGGTACAAGAAATCTCAAGGGCTGCTTGCGCTCCCCCACTTAAATAGCATCAGTCGCCAAATGCAAGATAATATATCTTTGGCATTTTTTGAGACTCGAACATGCGAGAGTCTGTAGAGCTTCGATCTACGTCCAACCATCTTACCACTTCGGCCATCGCTCTCTTATCAATAACACAGTTAAATTTAAGTATATAAAATATTTGCGCTGTCTCACAGGACTTGTATTACTAATGTAGCGTGAATTTACTTTAGTTTTTCAAAATTAATAAAATAATCGCACGTATGAATTATCGTTCGTTAAGGTCAAAGTACGTTAGAGCTAAAAATAACTCTACGTACTTGGTATATAAAACTGACGTGAGTTTAAGGTTATCAGAGTCAAAAGATGCATCAATATCCCTCTCTGTTACAAATTGCTACTTCACTAACAGCGATGCTTACAGAGAACAGATAGATCACTAAATAATTATCTTAAAACGATATATATCGTGTCCGTGGAGACAGAAATACCTCGATTATAGATAACATGTATTACAAGGGAGAAAATCGTTTAATTTGCTCTACAGAGACAGAGCAGAGTTATTGCGCTTCATTATATAATCAATTACAGTGAAAAAAATAATTTTTATCTGCGTTTTGAGAGAAATGTATATAGAAACCTGCCAGGTGTTACAAATGTTGTGATGATTTAGACCCTCACGGAGCAAGAAATCTGACTAAAAAACAAGCAAAAATAACATAAAACAAGCAAATTTTCTCAGATCTATAATATTTTCTGAATAATGCGCCAATTGCAAAAGAATTTATTCGCTAAACGAACAATGTTGGTGCGCTATCACATGTACATAAATACGACAACTCTACGAGTGTATATACAAATTAATATTAAGATTCTCTCCTCGTAGATCCAAAATGTATCCAGACTGGTCAGTAAGTTTGAAATTTATTCTCGACAATAACGGATTATGTACACGTAGATAAACGGGGTTAATTGGTTCAGATACAATTAACCACCCAGGCGGAGCTTGAGAACTGAATGCATATAATATATAACCTTGCTCCGCAGTGCCACTGCGGTGGCCAGATTTCTCAAGGTCTACTTGATAACTGGCATCAATTACATCACATACTAGATTGATTGCGATCGTTGATGTTATATTAACAATGCCTGGCGATATATGACGGCCTCCACCGTATGGATCGTTGTTATGTTTAAGAATAACCGGTGGTGGGGCTATTTTTCTCCATGAATCACATATTCTTTTAAACTGTTCATCAATAAAATCATTAACTGATTTCTTTAGCTCTTCAGAATTAAATCCGGGAATTATAAATGTTGGTAGTTGTTCTTGCGTAATTCCGAAATGTTTAAGAAATACTGTTGTAAATAAACGATTAAGTGGAACACGCTGTACTGGATCGTCTTCATTAACCATATAACTTATAATATATCCTCTTGTGTCTGGGTTATATAAATGTTTTTCTCTGTTAACAAGAACATTATTCATAAACTCTAGATCTGAAGCAATTTGATTCAAATGTTGTATTGAGGCAATTATTTGATTTTTTAAATCATCGCTGTAATAAACATTAATGCTTGAAAATAAATTTCGTAGATTATTAAATACACGTTCATGTTCAGATTTAATTGTATTAGCATATGAATTTATTAAACCAATATCAAGTACTTCTATTGTACCTTTTTTGCCATCAATTGATTTTATAAAATATCTTTCTACTCTATCTATATAATGTATAACTCTTTTATCGCCTAAATATTTTTGCCATGGATAAGCATCTTTTACTTTTCGATATTCTGGAAGTTGTATAAATATTCTTTTATCCGTGACGAAATCAGATCGTTGTGGTTCTAGTGGTCCTTGATAAACCGGTGGAATATCTGGCCATCCTAACACAGATATGATGGAACTTTGATAGATGTCTACGAGTTAATCAGGGGAATTTATTTCAATCGCCGCTGATAATGTTGGTTCGTAAACAGTAATCGCTATTCTTATTTGCGAATACTAATGAATTATTTGGCTGTAGTCCACCAAATGGTTTTGATCTAATATTAGGCCATCTATGATAAACCCGTAACTGTGCTAATGCTATTTCTTTTGCAGGAATTGCGGTTGGAAAGTTAACGCTAAATTCAGGATTGGTCGAACTTAATGAAACCATTGTAGTTTTTGACGGTGTCGTATTAGTGACGATCTGCTGAAGTAATTCCCTGTCTGTCATTATTATTATCGTTATTATTTAATTCATCAAAATCATTAGCGATCACCTTAAACGCATCATCATAGGTTTTCATCATCATCGCAAATTCAGTATCGGATATTTCACCATCACTAACGCATGAAGAAATATACAAGGATAGTTTAGAACATGCCTCTGTTACTGTATGTAATTTAATCATATAATCGTGCAATTTAGCATTTGTACAGGTATCTGTCTTTTTAGCTATAATACCGAGAACACCAGCAATAGTCGTTGATGCTGAAACAATGATGGTTATAACAGCAGGTGCTGTCATCGTCAATGTTGATAATAATAATCCCGTTCCAGCAATAACAGCAGAAACCGAGTAAACAACTACATCGATGACAACTATACGCCTTTTGTATTTTTTTATTTTTATGTTATAATAATCAATAAAATCCTTTAGTTTAGACAGACGTTCATATACTTGATTGTATCTGTAACGTTGAACGTCGATGCGAGACTGAGGTTGATCCATTATTGTTATATTAAGTGACTAATTGTGGTGCTTCAGCTACAAATTCCAAACACCACCAGTAAGACCTTGCGGTTATTGTTTGATCATCTGCTTCCAGTAAAAATATTTCTTCAGCATCTTTATTTAACACTATAGATACAACTCCAGAGAAAGCATCGGTTGAATGACGCCACGGAAATGTTGTAGTATAAATTTTAAACTTTGCAGAGCTAAAGATAGACAGTCTATACACACCAGTAACTTTTGTGGTATATTTAATAGTGTTATTTTGCTGTGACCACGTTGTTAATCCTGATGCTACTGTGTACACGACATTGACGATCTGATTGTGAGGAATTTTAATCAGATTAGTTTTTTGAATAATATTAGGTATTCCACTAACAATATCATTAAGTTTCATGTTAACGTCGGCTAGTTTTATGTCAACGGTTGGTGGATCACCAAAAAAATCTTTTATGGGTTTGTTTATGTTTCTACGAAAATTTAAAAAGTTTGTACGTGATTAGTAAAAGTACCATTGAGTGTGGTCATTTCGGTATTGATTGTTTTTAGCGAAGTTGTCGTAGGAATGTTGCTATCGTCTACATATTTCTTCGTTGCAGCGTCAAAATCAGATTCTGGTGTTCTAAGATTATTAATACCATTATTATTCATGTTGAGAAATGCACGCATTATACCACCGTTGACTAACACGTACTTAGATTCTTGATCATCGACATATTTTTTTGTTGCGGCGTCTGTATCTACGGTTGGATTTCCAAGGTCTATAATTTTATTTCGATTCATAATAATGCTATCCCTGAATGAATCATCAGCTCGCTTGATAAAATCGTTAACTGACTTACCAGAATCTTGTATTTTACCCTGATCGGCGAAAATAACGATATTATTAACAACTGCGGTAGGAATTCGTACTATTACATCTGTCAGTTGTATGTTACTCGTTTTTAATCGTCCTTGTTTATCCTGAAAAACAACGACTTCATTTTGATCCACACTTGTAATATTTAATAAATCGTCAATCTCATTTCTGAGTTGATCAAGAGTTGCGTATTTAGATAAATCAGCTTGCTTCTGAGCTTTGCGAGATCTTCCGTAAATATCTACCATTATATTTATTAGTATCCGTTTAAATGTGACAATGTGGTATATTCATGCACGACTTTATGAGGTGGTTTTGTTGATTTTGATATAGCATCAAGTACATTAAGTACTTCACGACCACATATTGGTGGATCAGCTAGTGTTTGTGTTGGTAACGTTGAATACCAGATTGGAGCAATATTATTGCTGACATAATGAATAAATTCCTTAGGTGGCACTAATCCATATGAATCGAAATAAATAATTCCACGTGGATCAATTGCATATCCAATCCAATGCGTGCCTGGTCCAGAGTTTTTATCGAGATTAATAATACCAGTTTCAATATTATTCGGTTGTTTTGGTAATTGATCGCGCATAAAAACACCTCTGAAGTTTTTTATTTTTAGTTTTTTAGCGGCATTAAGTAAATCAAAATTGGACATAGGCGATATCAGTAAACTGTCCCGGGAAGTCTTAGACCCTTTCCGTACCATGAATATGGGGTCCCGGGAAGTCTTAGACCCTTTCCGTACCATGAATATGGGGTCCCGGGAAGTCTTAGACCCTTTCCGTAAGAATATGGGGTCCCTGGCAATCTTAGACCTTTTCCCTTTTTTTAATTCCCTGTCCGGTTGCTTTCTTTAATGCCATTCCAGCAGCGGTTCCAACAGCACCTAATGCAGCTGCTTTTGCAACAGCTGGGGCTGCAGCGGCTATTAATGCTGGTATAGCTGCGAGAAGTGGAAATATACCACCTGTCTTAGCAATATCTTTGATGGCACCCACAGAAAGATTAAGTTTTATACCTTTATTTGATTTTTAGCTTCATTGAAGTTTCTGAATTGACGCTTGGTCAACGATAATTTATTTGAACCGCTCATCTGTTCTCGCTTTAGCGATATTTTTATTCCACAGTTATTTTTGATGCTGATTGTAGCCTTTTAATCTGACCAGGAGTCAGGGTAACACTAGCGTGATGATATGACATTATAATTATTATCCTGATTTTAAATCATGTGATCTAATTACGTGTTACATATTTTCTACTGGGGCATCAACGACTCTCATTCGTCCACCAACACCTTCAAGTAACATTGATTTATCGCTGAGTATAACGGCTATTGCTCTGTAATTAGGAATATCTACAATATTTCTGTTAACACGAGCTCGAAAGATTATGTCAACGACTGATTGTCTGGTTAAATCTAAATGTTATAGTGAAAAGTAATAAATCGGATATAAGTTTGTAAAATCTAACTGTGATATTTGTAAACCAGTATCAATATTTTGATCACGCCCCATGAACGTCATCAGACGATGATATACACGTGCTACATGATTTTGATCGAAGTTCAATAAAATATCCTCGGATGGTTCTTGATGTCCATTTATCCTCAGAGATACTTCAGAAACACCAAGATTGTCGAATATCATTGCACTACGTTCATGATTATTTAATCGTGCAGCACTTTGAAAAGCAATAAATATATGCCGTGGTGCAGAAACACCCTGCTGAGAAGCTATTTGCCATGTAAATAAACCATTAATATTACCCTGGATAGCATCTGTGGTCATTGTCAAATATGACAACATTGATTTACCACCTTGACTCATAAAAGATATTAACCGATCTTCTTCAGATATTGTTGGAGTCATCACCGGCATCCATAATGAAAGCTTGGTTAATACTATTTTACCAGGATCACCAGCGGGTTTCCATAATGCATCATCGTCCGTGGCTTTTCGTACTAGTACAACCGTATGTTTGGCTCCAAAAGTAACTTTTCTGACGTTTC
>JAECUM010008504.1:0-70386 GCA_016617855.1 Megalonaias nervosa | reverse complement strand
GGACAGGGAAAGATGGAGATAATCGGTTGTAAAGTCAACTGTGGTGCCCCAGCGACCTCTTGGGTTAAGGGGTTGATGATGATGATGATGATGAAAGGTAGTCTCATAGTTTACATAGGGTACTGTTCTAATTACCTAAGCATTCTTATTGAAATCTTTAAATTTTAGGTTACGTGCACCAGATGAGCAATGTCGGGCTCACATGATCTTTATATTGTACCCCCCTACGTAGTGAAGATAAGGAGAGACAGACGCAGTCTTTTCTTTCTTACGGTGGAATTATACCGGCAGATAATTCTCCCTTAAGAAGAGTTGTTTATACATTTTGTGGGATAAATCCACCCAGTACATTTCATTTTAATATTTCATGCCATACATTCATCAGCTTTAGCGACAAAAAGCAGATAACGGTACATCGCCTGAGAAATAAAAAACTTGGATGTGCTTAACCTTTATTGATATGAAGTGCCTAGAATTGGAATGCGATATTTAAGAGTATAATGGGATTTTTTTATTCATACCACGCTATAAATTGCCGAAAGCTCTCCGGTATATCATGCACTGTTAGATACTGTAATGACCATGTACTGCTAGATACTGTAATGAATATTTACTGCTGGAGTCCTTGCACTACGAGATACTCTAATAACCACACTGCTAGATGTTATCGTGCCGTACGAATATGTCCAACATTAAGATAAAACTCTGTGCTACATACCAGGTAGAAATAACGGCGATAAAAGTTGGTAAAGGATTGAAAGAGAAGGTAAAATCGGAATTAGAATAATATTGATCGTTGTTTGTTTGTCGATGCAGAAATTGGATCTAATCGCTCCCAAAATTACCATAGTCTTTAAACGTCACTTTACTTGTGAATGATGAAGTCAGATTAGTTCATGGAAAGAAAACAAAACGAATATGAAACTTCAATCCTGTGCTGTATTAATTACGATTAGACATTTTCTTTTATGCCTCCTGTTTTTAATGTTTGAGTATCATCGGTCTCAAACGGAACACTATATTATTCTGGTATAATGGAGTGGAATATTCTAGTCATTACTCTAGGTGAATTTGTATTTATTTAATATTCCAGAGGAGGAAAAAACACAACGAATTTAACAGCAGCTGTCTCTGTGCACTGTCCAGACCAGGATGCACGATTCAACCTGTATTACTCCGTAGCCACGTCCGCCGTTGTGGTTTTCCACATATTAGGCGGCCCTCTTTTCTCCAAGTTTGGTACAAGAATTGTGCGCCTGGTTTTTATGTAAGTTCGGTTTTCAGTTGAGTTCACTTGAGTCTGAATTAATAATGATAAAGCTCTCTTGTGATGAGATTTCGAAAACAACAGACGCCATCATAATCATTTTTGTGTCACTGGATCTTTTTGGAAGATAATATTGTAACCTAGTATACATCCAAATAGAACGTTAAATCTATTCTTATCACGAATTTATTCTTAAAATTATGGCAACGACCATCAGAAAGAAATAATTTGGGTGCAGATTCACAAGGCTAGGATCCAATCGGAACACGCCTGAGCTTTGCGCTATAACTGAAACAACACCTGGTAAATATCACCGCTGTATTTGATAGTATAGTGTGTTGTTGTTGTTGTTGTTGTTGTTGTTGTAGGCTTTAACGCCATTTTTCAGCACAAGATAGGCTGTACATGGTGGCCAGTATAACTGGTGGAGGAAGAACCCTGGAAAACCCCGGGAAGAACCACCGACCCACGAGAAGCTACTGGCAAGCTTTCTCACGTACCCACGTAAGACGAGCCTGAGCCTCGAACCCACGCAGACAGAGGTGAGACGCCAGTGATCGGAACAGTGAGCGCTTTACAGTGGCGTAGCGACGGTACTTAGCGCCCGGGAACAAAACATAAACTTGGCGCTCCCTTCGAGTGCATCTGAGATAACGAATAGTTGTATTTTCCTCATTTTGGCGCCCCTGGCACATGGCGCCCGGGGACAACTGTCCCCCCTGCCCTCCCCAAGCTACGCCACTGGCGCTTTAGACCACTCGGCAACTCGGGGCACCACCAGTGTAGTGTGTAGTTAATCATCACTCAACGCTGCATATTGACAGTATAGTGAGTTGGGAGTTATCACTATACGCTGTATTTGACAGTAATATGTGTAGAGAATTATCACTTAACGCCGTATTTGACAGTATAGTGTGTAAGGGATTATCACTCAACATGGTTGGACCCGAGGGGGGGGGGGGCGTCTGAGATCACCGGAAACACCCCAAAGCTAAAAAAGAAACACGCACATAAAAGTCCCGTCACTAGTCACTTTTAATTTGACTATCGTTTTATTCTTGCGCGTGTTTTGGGGGTATTATGCACAGTTTGAGTAAATAGACACAAAGATTTTTGCTTCGGTGCCCTTTCAAGGAAAGTCAGGGCCCTTTTTTGAAATTTTGGAGAGAAAAAATAACAACACTTGACCTAATCCGGCCCTTTTGTAAATTAACCGTTGCTTTCTCCCTCCTATCCATTGGCTTTGACCAAATATTTTCGTTTACAAGAGTATCAATTCACCAGCCTAGAATAAATATTAAGTGCAAAGATAAGTTTTGTTTTCAAATAGAATTATTATTACTCAATCTGTAATGACCATTATACCCCACTCTAGAATAAAGTCATGACAAATCGGTTAGAATCTTATTGACACTCTAATATAAAATCTAAACTAACATCATCTCCATTCAAGTCCAAATAAAATTGTTTCAAATTCTGACCTTCTTTGACGTGTGGTTTCTGTTAAATCTTGTCAATAAATAATGTCCGGTCCTTCACTATCTTAACATGGACTACATTGCCAATTTGTACATGTATATAGTAGAGACAAATCTCTTCATGTGTGTCTTGACATGTATGTACATTCTTTGGTGAAAACGTCAATTTAATTCATGAATCATTGACGCGTTAATGAAGGTCACTCATCGATTGTGGTGATTTTTCTTGACCGAAACCATGATACGTTTATCTTTTCAAGTTTGAATTTATTAGACTTGATTGTAATTCTATTCCATTAGCATGATAATTTTAGCACAGTACTGTTTACCTTTCACACGTAAGCATTTCAATGACACATCCGTCGGACTTACGTTAGTCGGGAATTCTTCTGATATTTATCCATCGTCCTTCATCCCGGATTTGAGGCTACCTACCATTTGTATATAGGTCACAATTACTTTTAGTATATATTCTCTACATTTGTTTCTCAGTTCTGAACTTTCCGTTGTGCCCGATAATAAATTATATTTTATTCCAAAGTACCTACAAAGTTCTTATCATAGGTTATCCGGCATTTTGTTTTGGACAGGCTGGATTATAACCAAAGCACCATGCTTTGGGTCACAGACTTCACTAACGGATCATCATCAATGCCTCATTACTCACTGTGCACTATCGCCGTAATGCACACAGACAACTAGACCATAATGCTCAGATTCTAAATAATAAACAATTACCTTTAAATCAAACTCTTGTATCACCACCGAAAGGAGAGTGGAAAAATACTCTAAAAATAGACTGGGACTATATTCGTAGCGGAAGCAATAATTGTGACCGGATTCCTCTCAGACCCTAATTATTTATGGCCGGTTTTAGTCAAACTTTTATATTTGTATGCCACACCTATTTCAATTTTATGTATGAAGTGTTTTTTAATTTCATGGCAACAAGGTGTGTGACAGCTGTCAGAAAGTGTGTAGTGCTGGTGTTGCACAGGGTGCAAGTTTTGAACTCTTGAGAAAACAAAACTAAATTTGCTATATCTTCTGTAATTAGAGAAAATTTTCAATTCAATCAAAACTTAATTGTAATACAAGATAAGTTCTGTCTGAAAATATGTTTGAAATATAAAATGTTGATAAATTGAATTTAAAAAAAAAATTAAATAACTGTTTAAATTTAAGAAAGTAACTTTTAATGAAAAATTAAAGTTTGATACAAGTTTTCGAATTCAACTGACAAATTTAGACAGCAAAGTTGACTAATGAATGGTATTCAAAACAAATGTTAGCTTGGGTGTGTGCAGACTGTAACAATTAACCAGGGGTAGTGAAGCAAGATAGCTCACAGTTATTTGTGCAGTAAATTGCAATACGCCTACTCAAATGCATATAGGTTTTTCAAACTAAAGAAACAATGACAGGTGCTATGTTTTACATATATTGTGTCATGTACTCATCCAGTTGTTAGGATAAATAATAGGACACTCAGATATAAAATTTTGATGGGACCAGGTTCATATTTTATAGCAAAACTGTACTGCGTTTCGATGTTGATAACCACAAAGGGCGACAATTTAATAGAAAATACAACTCCAGGGAGGCTCTACTTTACTGAACAATGTTACTAATCTCTCTCATGAAGACCTAAGCCGTGTCTTTGAGGTGCTATATATCAGTGTAGTAATATGAACTAATTGTAGTCACTTATGGCAGGTACATAGAATATGTCTTTTTGAATCGTCGCCGTCACCACCTGACTAATGGAGAGTACAGTAAGATGTATGTACATCAAGATAAAATGTGCTTCATATGGAGATTTCAAAATGACATTAAGGGTGCAAGCACAGGAAAAATATTAATCTTAACAAGTCAGAAATGTGAAGCAATAGGCATGTATTAAAGTGATAATTCATCCAATAAATATACGAGGTCTCTAGATGTATGTTTAGCCATTTACAGGCTAAATAACTAACAAGGTACGCTAGGTATCACAAACTTTAAGGATGATGAGGTTTGATGATTGGTGCATTCATTAATATATACCAGTATACAGGGAAGTTAAGAGACAGTATACTGAATTAAGGGATATTACTATATGTAATCGTATTTATGATGGAAATAACAACTGTGAAAAAATGCAGGTGAATACAACCAGCCTCACAAATCAACTATAGGTACAATTAAATGCTATATTATCAAATAAATGTGAATTCTCATCCTTCAAACTTGTAAACAAAGATAGGCATTTGCATATATGGGACATGTACCATGAACTTGTTAAGATCAACTGCGAAAACATAATTCAAATAATCTGTTTAAATGTTTGCAGTGTATTTTTAAGAGTGTCGATTACCAGTTATTACACTGAATGATTCATTAGAATGTGATATCAGCCGAAGCTGCAATGCCGCACTCTATCAAAGTAAGAAATTAAAATATGTAACCATACGTAAGCATATTGATGATGAAAATAATATTTTGGGATATTTTAAGTGCATACAGCCAGATATGTTCCTTACAGATCATTTATAGGTACAATAAAAACCTATATTATGTACTAAATGTGAACTTCTGATCCCATACATTCAAAAATATATGGATATTTATTCATGTGGGATATGTAACCATGTTAAGATCAGTTTCACAAAGTTAATTTCAAATAATCTGTTTGAACATTTTTTGTGTAATCTATAAAGTGTCAGTTATTATTAATAATTAATAATGCATAAAGTAAAATGGTTCATTAAAATTCCCATAATATCAACTTAGGCCACAATGCCACACTTCGTCAATCAATGTCTTAACCAAGCTGAACAATAAAATAGAATGTATTTTTTGTTAAACTTACTTCATTTTCCTGTTTTACATCCAAGGCAACATATACTTGGGAAAGTATATTCGATCCTTTAGACCTATTTTTCTTTGGACATTTTTCATTCTCTAATAGTTTACAATGATTTAGTAGACAACTTGAGTAGGTTAACCAATAGAGTTTTAATCTCTGCCCTCTCATTAAGCACCATATAACAATGTTTATAAACAATTACTACAAGCTATACAAGCATATATCTTACTCATGTAGTCACCTCTCATAAACACATGCATCAACTGCTTGCACCCATAATAAATAGTATAAATGACCTACATGCACAATATCAACTAGAAAGATGTGTTCGTGTGCTTTGAATAAAGCCTCATTATGACATTCAAAGATATTTTCACTGCCAGAATTTAAAAATATCCATCAGTGCAGCTTGCATATGGTGCAGGAATATATACATACTGATAATAATTATTATTATCCCGAAGCAAATGTTACATATGTACATTTTTGGGGAAGCAAGCAAATTTAATTTTTAAAAATTCATTAATTATTTAAAAAAATGAATTTTTAATTTTTAATTATATTTTTCTATTTTAAAGTCAATATAAAAACGTATAAAAATTTCATGTCAATCATTAATAATAAACTTTTTATATCAATTTAAAACTTTAAGGATATACTACTGGCAGGACTCATGTTAAAATTAAATTTTGCTATATATATTATCTACATTTGTTTCTCAGTACTAAATTTTGCATTGTGTCCAAATGATCATATATCATATTTTATTCTAAAGGACCTTCAAATATGAACTCAAGCTGAAGTTCTTTTCATCCAGCATTTTGTTTTTGACAGGCTGGACTATAAATAAAGCACCGTGCATTGGGTCGCAGATTTCACTAACAGATTGTTATCAATGCCTCATTACCCATTGTGCTTTGTTGCCGAAATACAAACAGACAATCACACCATAACGCTCAGATTCTGCAGAATAAAGAAGTACTTTAAATCAACAATAAGAATCCCTAAATCTAATTCTTGTATCGCCACCAAAAAGAGAGGGGCAAAAATGCTCAAAAAAAAAAAAAAAAAAAAAAAAACTCATACTCAACCGGAAATAATAATTGTGACGTGATCCCAGTTATTCTAGTGCTGATTAGACTGGTCCACTGCTTCATTAAAATATAGTTACGGGTGGTAGCTACATAAAGGCCGAGAACCAGGCTATAGTTCTGATAAGCGTTTTCCATTCCTTACTTAGAACCAGTTATTATATACTTTTGAGAGAGTGACGTATGTAAGGTGAAGTTGTTTGCATTTAAAACATGCACAATGGAGAGAATGTTGGCGTACCTCTATGCTACTTTGATGTAATGTGGCTGACATTTCTTAGGGTATTGTACTTTTGGAAATTGTATATGATCTTAGCACACTACTAACTAAATTGACTGCTCCCTTGTGCTCCAAAAATCAGCCTGAATTTGTCTAAAGTACACTATCCTTAGCAGCTATTAAAATAGGGAAAATGAATTTTGCCAGACTAGACAATAACAGCTTCTGAAAGTGCAATGAATGAATTACCAAATATATAAAATGTCAAAAAAAGTTATCGGCTCTTTTTTTTTACAATTTACCTCTGAAGTTCAGGAAGTGAAAATGACCAAGTGGAGCTAGCAGTTTATTGAAAGGTGCACATCTGGAGTAAGGCCAAGCTGTATACTCTATAACCCATATTACACCCATCAATCATACACCAAAATAAAGGGAATTAAAGATTCTTTGAACAATACCTAAGATATACAAGGTCTTTTTTAAATAGCCAGTATAACTAGTGAGGAAACCCGGGGAAATTCTTTTTCTTTAAAATTCTAACCCTATGCAAAATACGAAAACTGTAGAGCGCCACCATAACCGTTGTGACAATGACGTCAATATTGTGAGAAAGGCGTCACTAAATATTCTTATCCGTACAAATCCAATTGGGAGACACACATTTTAGGAGTTAATAGTCTATGATGTTGGCTTCTAAGTTTAGGCCGGATTCTAGGCAAACGTTAGCATTTGAGTTCTCCTCCATCAACTAACGATTTCATCAATTTTTCGCTTCATCACGATGCTGTTAGCGATGACCTGTCATCTACCTATTGTGACGTCATGAAGTTAGTATGACTTTATAACAACCACGGACTTGAGGATAGTTCGAAATGGCCATTCATTACATTCGATTTTTTTTTCTGTCATTCGATGTAAAAGGTCTAGAACGTTCCAACAGAGTATTCATCAAAGACGCTCATCGATTCATGCGATTCCATCTTAGAACCTGTCTCTTTCCAAGTTCGATTTGATTCATTTATTTTATTTTAAACTCTCTCTTTGTACATTGTGCAAATAATTTTATAAATTTTAAGTGGTGTCTATAGTAAGGTTTTATTATACCTTGCATAATTCAACATTTGACTGCATTCGCTGCTATTTTCCGGCGATTTGACATTTTTTATGTTGTATCGCTTAGATCACAGTATTTTTGGCAGCGGATTTTTGGTAGAAAAGCCTCAAGCTGTTCCGATTGTGAACAACTATGGCTGCAATGGTGGTGTGTTATGAAGCAGTATCATGTGAAGCAGTATAACCACTCGCCGGAACAAGCACATTTGGTTGTAGTTCGCTGAACAGGAAAGGGCCAGGCCGGGGAATCTGAAAAGAATACAGGCGCTACAATGCTCGTACAAAAAGTGCGAAAGTCTTGGAATCCCGACCTTGCAACAATAAACATTTTTACTAAAGGTTTTCTTCTCTCGTCATTTCGCCCTGTTCGTCTCTCTCTGTCAATCTCGAGCGAGTAAAGACGCGCGACCACGACCTGGTCAACGACACGGTCGGCGATCCAGAAGACGACCCAGTCGACAACACAGTTGGCTACCCAAAGGACGACCCAGGTCGACGACTCAGCGAGGCAGTCTGCGACCCAGAAAGACAACAAGGTCGACGATTCGGAGACTCAGTCGACGACGCAGTCGGCGACCCAGTCGACGACTCGGCGACCCAGAAGGACGACCCAGTCAAAGACTCAGCGACTCAGTGGACAACAAGAAGCAAGGAATAAGACGGTATCCCTCTGGGGTATAAATCTGTCGCACTCTGGAGCGCAAGTCCTCACACAGATTCAGCAGGGTATAATTCCAAATACAAAGACCTATCCTAAAGAACCCGAGACAGCGAGACTCGAGGTAGTGTAGCCGAGGGAGTTCCGCTACAGTACATTGCGTACTTAAACATTGGTCTGAGTGCTCCGCTATTTTTCGGCCATTTGCCACTTTTTAAGTTGCATCACTCCATTAGAATATTTCTGATGTGAATTGTCGATGAATAGCTATAAATTGTTACATTTCTTATAAATAAAGATAGCACTCTACAGTTTCGAATATTGCATGAGCTAAATTTTTAAAGAAAAAGATTTTGCCAGGTTTTCCTCACTGGTTATAATGGCTATTTAAAAATGGTCTTGTATATCTTAGGTATTGTTAAAATAAATTTTAATTCTCTTTATGTTAGTGTTTGATTGATAGAGTATTTGGGGTTTTAGATTATGCACATTGGCCTTGCTACAGATGCGCATGTATCAAAAACATTTTCACTTGCTGAAATTCAGATGTAAATTGCAAACAAAACATCCGATAAGCTTTTTCAAAATTTTTATAGTTGGTACTTCATTCATTGCTATTCCAAAAACTGGTACTGTATAGTCTGGCAAAATTCATTTTCCCTATTTTAAAAACTGCTGAAGTGTATTTTAGGCTAATTCAGGTCTAAATTTTGAGCACATGAAAGCAGTGATTTTGGTCATCTGTGTGCTTAGATCATGTCCAATATCCAATGAAATTTAAGCCACAGTACATGAATTTAACATAGAAGTATGTCAACTTTCTTTCTAATGCGCATGTTGCAAATGCAAAGAACTTCACCTTACACCTCTCTTTCCGATATGAGTCGAATAGCTTCGACTCTGATATTCTCGTTCAACCAGACTCTCGCGTGATTGAAAGAAAAATTTGTTGCCGAGGGTGTGGTAAATAACTGTTTTTCTCTTAATTTCACGTAAATTCATGTAAAGCATTAACAGAAAAGATGGGAATTTGCTCTCTTCATGCGAATATATGAATATTTTAGAAGATGCTTATCTTGATGATAATTTCTCTAGAATGTAGTTGCAGAAAAATGTGCTTGTAAATAAAATATACCCATAAAAAGTAGCTTTGCACATGATGGTAATGTAAAATAAATTCAAAGTACACATTCATGTAAATAAAACTGACCTGCATGAGCTACGAAAGTATGTCTTAATTATGTGACATCATGAACGAAATTTTAAAAGAACATTATTCTTTATTTACATTTATGTTTTTCTCTATAGAGCTGATTTGAACTTTTCCATTATAGTTGCGTTTTTTGGGCGGGCTGTTTGATGATTGCATTCACTACAACGGGTAAGCATTGTTCTGACTGGACACTTTATATATTTCTTGATACCCTGCTACTTGCATACGTCATCACCAAATTATACACGCTTAGCCATTCCAAACCTTCATTTTACATATCTGTCTTCATACTTTGCTTCACCTCCTCACGGAGATTTAATAAATTTTCACGTCATGGCTTTGTTAGTTTAAAGCTAAAAAGAACATTCAAGATAAGTTTCAGAGAATGAGAATTTAAAAGTCTTACAATTTTTGAATGGTATTATTCAAGGATTAGATTAATAAGACGTAAAAAGAACTATAACATTCATGGTCTGATGTGGTAAAACAATCCAGATTAGCTGACTATACAAGTTCAGGAAGAGCATTCCATCGATAAATTGTCATTGTCCATCGAGAAATTGTCATTGGAAAAAGGAGCAAATAAATGGCTTTCTTATCAGTATGGAATAATCCAATAGTCGTGGAATATTTGTATCTTGAAAGCCTAATGTCTGATGGCATTGGTATTGTCAGAAGATCGTGTACAATATTTTGAAAATTGAATTCGGCGTGCTGATCACCCTCTCAGATCCAAACATTCGTCTTGCCAGTCCAATCCAACATCTCTGACACACTTAAGTTGTATCAATAATCAAAGGGATCCCAACATGCGCCATTGTTTAGAAAGGTAATTTTGATGTTTCTTTTAGACTATGGTTTTCAAATAATGAACAATATTCAGTGTTTGGTCCTACTAAGGTTTATAAAACAACCGCTATATTTTCTTTTAATTTCTTATTTCTTTTAATGAAGCCATGTGTGAGATTTGCTGATTTAATAATTTTATCAAACTTATTTATTGATTAACACCTTGATATTTAACATGATTGGCAATCTCCAAAACTTGTTAATGCGGGAAGTATTATATGGGTATATGGTTTCTTGCTGTTGTGACCTGCAGTACATCACGTTTTCCTAAATTAATTCCGTATCTCTCTCCAACAAACACAAAGCATGCGCTTCATGTATACCGGAACAAATGCATTTTTTTTCGGTACATAGGCCTACTATTTTGCACGCGGTACATTATAGATCATTAACACTTTATATACTTGCATGATTCTAGATCAAGGGTACTCAGTCGATTCGGACTTATTTTATCCACCTCTCTGAAGCAGTACGATTTTTTTTCCGCAGCTATAGGAGGAATTCCGTCTCTTCCACATAGTATTTTGGAGGTATCTTCTTTTGGATGAATTTTCCAAAACTGGCGGTATATTAATAAGTGTAATTTTATTTTATTCTTTGTTTATATCTGGGTTATACTCTCAGATGTATTGGTAAATACTTTATTTGCTCAGATTTATCATCGGTAATTTGTGATCTAATTAAATTTAAGCCCTAAGGACAAATTATTGAAGAATCGCATACCTGCTTTCATTGCCTTTTTATGGATTTGTTTGCATAAGAACAGAGAAGTAAATAATATGAAATGGAAATGGTGGCGGACATCAAAAAGATTTTAATGCAAGCCCATAGTATCTGTAAGGGTGCAAATTTATGTCGATTTATGAAGAGCACATTAATTTGGGCAGGTGAACGATTAATTATTTTTATGGGGACCAGCGCGTGTTAAAACACCATAATGCACGGATTGTTAACGGCTGTGTCATGAGAGAAGTGATTCTTAATTAAGCATTCGTTTATTTAACAAGTCAGGCAGTCTAGGAGGACAGGGTTAATTTCGATCTTGTATCGGAATTGTCAGATTTGAAATTTTCCAGAATTAGTTATTTGGGAATCTAGAGGTCACGCAGACTACAATTTGGCGCCTAGTTATTAAAGGCGGGAGATATATTTAATCCGGATTGGTTACGCTAAATAAGGGGCGTAGTTCCCATATGAAAATTCCTTGGTTTTAATATGTCCCATAACAAAATTTTAGTCAGTCTACGCTTTTCTGCAAGAGAAAACAATGTAGGAGACTCCGAGTTTGAATTTAGAAGAAATTCACTCGTAAATAATTATCCAAGGGATCGGATGTCTGGAAAGTCGATGGATACGGTTTTGGCGGTAGAAGCGAGCGAAGCTTGAAAGCAAGGTATTTGCGCCAGTCTCATGTAATTCGTTGATATTAATATAACGATT
The DNA here is from genome assembly GCA_016617855.1 of Megalonaias nervosa. Classification (NCBI taxonomy): domain Eukaryota; kingdom Metazoa; phylum Mollusca; class Bivalvia; order Unionida; family Unionidae; genus Megalonaias; species Megalonaias nervosa. The sequence goes on along the minus strand of JAECUM010008504.1, from coordinate 58,209 downwards.
TATTTGATTTATTTGCTTATATTTGCATGAATTTATTTGTTTAAATTCGTAGATCGATTTTCTTGATATGAATACAACTGTGAGTTCATCTATATGAATCCCTACAATGATATTCTTTATATAAGTTTGACGAATTGTTTGAATGTGTCGTCTTGATTGTTATAGGAAAATATGTATCTAAGAATTTCATGCCTTACCTTAGTTGATATGAGTTAAGAGAATCCGTGTGAATTCACCGACCTTTGATGATTTCACGTATGATAAAGACTTGAGTGCGTATTGACTGAAATTAACGTTGTTAAACCATGAAGTGAGATTTCATATATGCTAAAGACTTGAATGTGTGGATTCGCTAGAAATAACGTAGTTAAGCCATGTAATGAATTTCATTCATTCATTTGTGTAATTGAGACGAGACCGGAACTGATATCTCGGGGGATGATAATGTGAGTCAGGTTGAAATAACCGTTAGGAAGTACATTAATCTTATGAAACTAGGCTTGTTTATGGTCTGCCATAGTTAGCTTGACCAGATAGCCTTTGGTATCTGTTTGAATTCCGATAGAACTATATCTGACATAACGAGAGGGGAGTAATGATCTATTCCCAGTAGGATATCTGACAGAAGATTTAGATTGCTTCTTTGTTTATTTTTGAAAGGTGAAATAGCTCCACGGGACGTATCCACGTACCTACCTATCGAAGTATCTACCTATCACGTACTTACATATCCACCTACCCACACAAAGTTCGAGGGCCGAAAGAGGCGAGACAATAGAGAGTTTGGAGAAGGGAAAAGCGGAAAGGACCAAGAAGAACAGTCACAGCGAAATTGGAGAACAGTCACAGTGAAGTTGGAATGAACCGGAAATAATCAGGTTATGAAGTTGTACAAGGCAATGACTTCGATTGTTCACTCGATTCTATGATGAACTAATTCTATCATTTACAACAGATCGGCTGTTTATATAAGTATATTTATGTTTGAAATTCGGTAAATGATTTATTTCAAAAAGAAGTGTATCTTCTTAATGTAATGCATTGTCACGGTTGTTTATGTAATTGATTAAATTGTCTTTTTCATGTACAGGGCTCGTGTCATTCTGTTTTATATATCTGCTCAGATCTCTATCTATTCCACCTATAAGTTTCACCCTTTATATTGATATTTACTCGATCAGGGCAATAACACCGAAGGCGATCACCCTCTAGATAACGATTACCAATTTCCACTACAACCCACCCCCAACAAAGTGGGGGCTACGTAGCAAAGTGTTAGACCTTGACCTTCGCTTCATAGCCTTCGTCTCAACGGACCCCACGTGTACAAGTGTACACGTCAGTATCCCCTGATCTCCCGCAGTAACCACGCACTACAGAAAAGAAAGAATGGGGAAATTTACGCGCCGCTAATATTCAAATATGAGTAAAACATTTTTTTTTAAAAAATCCACAAGTACGTTTTGATCAGTACGATGAGATACCTTTTTGTTTTGGCAAAATGAATTTTTGCCGGCATGAAACTGATTATTCAATATGTCCCGACGATTCTGCCTCTCGCATTCCCATTTTCCATTTTTATAAATAATGTGTTCACTTAGATTTTAATAATGGTACTTCTGATTTTTCAAATATGGCTAAGATTTATGACAACTCTAACTGTATTCTGCGTTTAAATTCACTCAAGTGTAAAGTTTAATTATTTTTAAAAGCCCCTGTTGATTTTTTGTAAAGTCTCTAACAGGATATAAACAAATCTATTTTAAAAACTTGATTTGTAAAGAAAGGATGGTGAACTATGGCTTGTGGCACTTTATTTAGCATATTTTTTTTTTTTTTTTTTTTTTTTTTTTTTTTTTTTTTTGGAATTACTAATGTTTAAAACAAGTGATATTTCATTGCATATCATCAGACAAATCGAACCTTTTCTTCAGTGGCTTGCAATATAGGGTGTCCGTCCAAATTCTCTTATAATAAGTTGTTTAAACCGTTACTGCCTTACCTTGTGTCTGAGTTAACCAAGATCTATTTACATGAGTACGGACTGTTGCTTGATAAAGTGTGCCTTGTCTTGTGTCCGAATTAACCAGGGACTATTTATATCAGTACGGACTGTTGCTGGATAAAGTGTGCCTTACCTTGTGTTTGAGTTAATCAAGAACTATTTACATGAGTACGGACTGTTGCTGGATAAAGTGTGCCTTGTCTTGTGTCTGCGTTAACCATGGCCTTTTTTACATGAGTACGGACTGTTGCTGGATAAAGTGTACCTTATTTTGTGTTTGAATTACCGAAAGACTATGTACATGAGAACGGACTGTTTCTGGCTAAAGTGTCTTATTTTGTGTCTGACTTAAAGAAGGACTATTTACATGAATACAGAATGTTGCTGGATAATGTGTGCCTGGGTATGAGTTAACCAATGACTATTTATATGAATACGGAGTGTTGCTTGATAAAGTGTGCCTTGTCTTGTGTCTGAGTTAACCAATGACTATTTACATGAATACAGACTGTTGCTTGATTAAGAGTGGCTTAGGTCTGAGTTTACCAGGGGCAATTTGTATGAGTACGGACTGTTGTGATAAAGTGTGCCTTATTGTGTCTGAGTTAAGCTCGGACTATTTACATGAGTACGGACTGTTACTGGATAAAGTGTGCCTTTTCTTGCATCCGAGTTAACATGGGACTAATTATATATGAATGCGGACTGTTGCTGGATAAAGTGTGCCTTATAGTGTCCAAGTTAAGCAAGGACTATTTACATGACTACGTACTGTTGCTGAATAAAGCGTGCCTTATGCAATATACATCTAACTTCATGCAATTGCAGTTATTAGTCTGGCTCGTTTACTAATTGTGAAAATATCGTCACGTCTAACTGATCGAGTAATTTATTAAAAAAAAAATATAAAAAAAAAATGCCACCAAGTCTAAGTCATCAAATAATTTATCAAAATAATCAAATTCTGGCTTGTCTACCGATCTTTAAGTATGCTAAATTTGACCCCAAAGTCTTACCGGTCTAGTATGCTAAATTTTACCCCAAAGTCTTACCGGTCTTTTAGTATGCTAAATTTTACCCCAAAGTCTTACCGGTCTTTTAGTATGCTAAATTTTACCCCAAAGTCTTACCGGTTTAGTATGCTAAATTTTACCCCCAAAGTCTTATCGGTCTTTTAGTATGCTAAATTTTACCCCAAAGTCTTACCGGTCTTTTAGTATGCTAAAGTTTACCCCAAAGTCTTACCGGTCTTTTAGTATGCTAAATTTTACCCCAAAGTCTTATCGATCTATTAGTATGCTAAAAATTTTACCCCAAAGTCTTACTGGTCTAGTATGCTAAATTTTACCCCCAAAGTCTTATCGGTCTTTTAGTATGCTAAATTTTACCCCCAAAGTCTTATCGGTCTTTTAGTATGCTAAATTTTACCCCCAAAGTCTTATCGGTCTTTTAGTACGCTAAATATTTTACCCCAAAGTCTTACCGGTCTAGTATGCTACATTTTACCCCAAAGTCTTACCGGTCTAGTATGCTAAATTTTACCCGAAAGTCTTACTGGTCTAGTTATCCTCATCTAATAAATTCGTTAATGATTTTCAAAACACCCCTAATTCCAACCTTTTTAGAAACACATGCATGCATTTCAGACAGATTGATATGTGTACTTCAGACGCATTAGTTAGATGCAGATATATTTCTATGAATTCTCATTTAAAATGAAGTTTACCTCTTTCAGGGACCCCCTGGTTAATATGTCCCGGCCTGCTTTTTGTCGCTGGGGGTGGCTTCGTCTTCATCTTTACAAGCAGTCAGGTAAATACGATCGCAATTTATTTTTGACTGACCATGTTCACAATAGGCAAAATATGCTTTGAAAATACTCAGATTAATTAAAGTAACAAGATAGCTAATTTATCAAGAATTTACAGGCTGTTTATAATGTAATTATGTCTTATTGCGCCCGTCTTGGAACTTTTCTGGCTACTTCAGAATACTTGTTTGCTTCAACATTTTATTTTTTTGTTATAAATGTGGATGAACATGCGACTATATTTTGCAGGTCGCAAATCTATATACCAAGCGATCATCGACAGTTTTAGGTATTCTCAATGGCCTCATGGACTCTTCATCAGTGATGCAGCAGGCCGTAAAGGTAAGCATTGAATCCTTGGGACTTACGAATCTGGAATATTAAATTTTTCTCATGTTTCAATCGAACATGCTTCAGTTTGATTGGTAAGACTTTTTCAGTGCCAAACAAAGATTATCGACTTTTCTTCGTGGTTTTTTCTTCTAAAAAGTGATCTTACGGTTATTAAATAAGTTTCCATACAATACCACTTCTTTTTTTTTTGCAGGCAGATTTTGTGTACCTCCCTATCTACCTTGCTTCATATGTGTGTATGTACGTATACATTCATAAATGCTTGCGTACTTACTTGCTTGCCAGTTTAATCCGCAGCTCACCTACTTAAGTATATTCAATACAACGTGCTTTATATTTTTCACTAAAAAAAAAAAAAAATAAAAAAAAAAAAAAAAAAAAAATAGCATGGTTATGATAACATTGAAAGCTTCAACAAGTAGAATTCAAAATACGACGGATGCTTAATGATGCATCGTGTCTCTGTTCAACAGCTGGCTTATGGAGCAGGAATACAGAGACAGATGGCATACTTCTTCATTCTCGGAATATCGGGAATGTCGGTGATCAGCACATTCCTCTTCTTCCCAAAAGCTTTCATAAAGAGGAAATTTGAGACCAAAAATATGAAGTCCCTAGGTGAGCTGGATCCACATGTATATACATTCTTTACACCACTATGATTGTTCAAGACCTGGTTCCACATGTACATACATTCTTTACACTCGTATGATTGATTCAGACCTAGATCCACATGTACATACATTATTTACACCTTTGTGATTATTTCAATTCTGGCCTTTGTATCTCAGAACAACTCGTCTTTAGCTTAATTCTAAGTATGCGGTTCTACTAAAGTCTTTTTCTTTCATTTAAAGTAGAAGGCGGATTTTCATAACAAAATCACCTTTAAAAATGAAGAGAGCCACAATATTTCTCAATTGTATGAGTTTACTGCCGGTCAGTCTTTAAAGCACAGCATGTAAAAAAAGGTAACCTTTTCAAGATTATAAAAAATAGTGTTATACTAATATGATAATATTGACACATCCATATATGGTTCAAAACATGTTTTCAGAAGAGCTGGCTCAGCAGTCCAGAGAAGACAAAAAACATGAATATGGAAATATGCGATCGTACCTCTGTGACCCTTTGTATATTTCTCATGCTGTCTGGTTCACGATCCTCTACTTCCGGTTAAACTATTTCATTGGAACAGTCAATTCATATATTAACATTGTGACAGACTATAACACAGAAAAAGGTAAAGCTAAAATGAGAAACACTTGCAATCTGCAATCTCTCTCTCTCTCTCTCTCTCTCTCTCTGAATTAGATTGTTACGGTAAAGGATGTGATGGGCAGGTTTAAAATAAACTAAATGAATATAATAGTTGGGTCAAGGAATACTTGTGATTGACAAAGTTGCTACATGCGCTAAATTTACTTCTCAATTTGAGATTTTTCATTATTTTGCTCATGATATTTCAGACAACTTTATTTTTATTAGAGATATAGATAGTCAATATGATGCAAGATCATGTTTTAGTTTTAAAATTGGATACATGGAAACTTTTATTCTTGGAATTCATTGAAACTGAGGTAAACCTCCAAAACTTTCCTCACATATAATGCAAGATTCTTATTAGGATGATGTTGTATATTACTTCTTTAGTTTGCCTTGTGGTGTCTACTAAATGTTTACACATTGAAAATCTCACTATGAGGACGGGACAATTGTGATGTTTAATAAAAAAAGGGACATGCATCGCTAAATATAGATCATGATTAGTGTAAATATGAAATATACACTCCAACATATGTATTTTAACATTCGGTTGTTTGTATGTGGCTATTGGGGGCCACATGGGAATTAACATTAGCCCAATAACTTAAGTGGATGTGGCTATTGGGGGTCACATGGGAATTTTAACATTAGCCCAATAACTTAAGTGGATGTGGCGATATACGGTCATACGGGAAATCCTGTGTTAAAGTGATTCGTAGGTTTAATATGAGAATGGATTTACAGGGTCAAACGTGTTTATAGGGTCAAACGGTAACAGTATTACGCGTGGCTGATATCAGTCGGGTTGACATAGAAACATTTTTAGAGTTGACCTCAATAGGCGCCACCATAGGTACATATGAGAAATTCTAGGTTTAAATTTGTGTATAGCTTTAACACGGAAGCAGGTTTATAGAGTTAAAAGTGTTGTGGGAACAAACGTGTTTATGGGGTCAAAAGTATTTACAGGGACAAACGTGTTCATAATGAAAATGTTAACTTTGTGATTGCTGTAAGGTTTTTGTATGTTGAAAGATGTATGGGATAGTACCAGAACTCTGTGTGTGTGAGTGTGTGTGTGTGTGTTTGTGTGTGTGTGTGTGTGTGTGTGTGTGTGTGTGTGTGTGTGTGTGTGTGTGTGTGTGTTTGTGTTTGTGAATTGGATTTTTAACGTAGCTTCAACAAATTTTCAGTCATATCGCTACGATGTCTGCAGTGTGGCAGTTTATAGTGATGTCTAGCACTGTGGCATCGTGCCGCAGACATGTAGCATGATGTCCCACCCAGTCATATCATCCTGACACCAGGCCGACCAGTTCTAACACTAACCTCTTAATGCTGAGCGCCAAGCGAGGCAGCTACAAGTATCTTTTTTAATTAGTCTTTGGTATGACTAAACCGTGGTTCGATCCTGCGACCTCCTACATCCGATGCGCACGCTCTAACCATATTTTTAGATACATTCCGATACACCACATATACAATCCAGAACACCTTTTTGGTTACAACCTAGCATCTACTTTCATTACGATCCAGGCATATCGCAAACCAACACCGAGATTTTGATTACAATCCAATACACCACATATGCAATCCAGTAACTAATTTTTGATTGCTATTATTACGACTCTATGGTCTTAAACTAAGTAGCAGAAAAGAGTGGAGAAGAAAAAGATTTGTAAATTCAACAAATAATTTATGTCCCTAGAATACAAAGTGAAAATTTAAAATGAACTTACAGAATTGGGAATTAGGTCCCAAATAATCCTAAAAGTTCTATCACAAGTCCAAATGAAGCTCCAGTTGAATTCCAGTGGTATTCCAAATAAATTCCGATATTGAATGTATTGATGTGCCTGTAGTTTGGAATATACTAATGTTCCAATGGCCTGGAATGTGATGATATTTTAAAAGTCTTTTGATATAGCACGTTAATATAATCCAAAATGTCATTGTCTGAATTCACTATAATACCAAATTAATGTTGTAGTCCAACTGTATTAATTATCACTTTGGAAAGTCCAGTGAATAATAATCTGAATAAATTAATCCACCCAAATCAAAAACTGAACACAACAAGAAGACTGATTCTTCTTCGAATGGTAAGGCGAGAATAAGTAATTTATCGAGTAAACAGCGTTATATAAAACGTTAAGACACAATCATAGAGTTAGGCCGTAGGTCAATTTCCTTCCTTAAACTTTCAAAGTTGTCAAAAGGTTTAGGAATTTCCAAGCAAAAATTAATATCTACATTCTGATCGAAGTAAACATGTTTACCTCTATTGATAATGACTTGAATATTTAATACAGTCATAGAGAAATATTAGCTATGTATTATGTTTTTTTACAAAATAAAGGTCTCTGGTAAGGTACACCAATAAATAGATTTTGGATAAAGGTCAGGTATAAAATACAGATACACATAGCATATAATTATGGAGAAAAAAAACAAAAAAACCAAAAAAAAAAACAATTCAAATTAAATATACATAACACTATTAAAAAACCCCACCTAATACAATCCAGCACCCGCTGTTTGATTACAAGCCAAATTTTAAGTAAGTCTACGGTAATTTAACAATGTAGAAATGTAGGAGCTCGAGTACGATCGCTGTTTCAAAACTGATCCAATATTTAGACACATTGCCGAAAGTTACAACTTCGAATCAGTGAACCCACGTGACGGTCTATTTGGAGGACGATCCAATGTAACACGCTTGCTGTACGATGTGGATGAATCTCATTGAAAAGAAATCAGATACATTAGTGTGCGTTCGTTGTATCCTTGGGTGTGCAAATATTGCAGATGTTCTACCTCCTGGGTCTCCGAGACACAACTATAAATTCGATATACTCTTCTGGCAAAGCATTACGTCCTCTCCTACACCACAGTAAAGACAAGGAAGAAAGATTATAGTAACACGTTCCGAGAAAGAAAATAAAAAAGAAGAACTACCAGAGAATTTGACGTGTTTAATTACTAATTGAACAGAAAACGATGAACTAGACTCTTCCGAATGTTCCAAGACAGAACTTGATCTGTTTGCCATTCTACCTACCTTGATGACGATACAAGAATCCCAATGGGTATAATTTCATCCAGTGTCGTCTTTGACTACCTTAGTCCCTATATTTGTTGAAAGGAGTGTATGTACGCCTGAGACTGAATCGAAATAGTACCGTCGTCCATTTGATGGCTATGGAATACCGAACAACTATGGAAATGGATGACAAGGATTGATTGAGCCAGAGAAGAAAAAACAAACTACAGAAGACAAAGACAAAGAGACAGTCACGATATCGAGATGGCCAGAACAAAAACAAGATTTAGTCTCCTCTTTCGCAATTGAGCTTGCTGAAAGAATTATAGTTCTAACCCACGAACATTTTGGATGTCAGAACGATCACCCTAGTCAGATTCAACACGATAAATGTGCAATGATCAGTCAAGAAGAAAAGTTGAAAGAGTATCTTGATGAGGCCTAAGTTTCATCTCCAAAGAGAAAGTTTTGAGAAAGTTGTATAAAGACTTGCGTGACCAATCCTTACCACCAGTGATTTCTCTGGCGATCAAATGCATTGAATGGACATTTTCAATGCAAAAGTTAGGTGTGAATAGATGATTTATTATTCCCTTTGTAAAAGAATGAATATCTGGGAACAACATTACCTTCTCACGCAAAGTTCGTATACCTAAAGAAATTCAAACCTATATCATTAACACAGACGACGTTCATTAACCAAGAACCCACTTGGTAGCTGACTACATTCTCAATGATCACAGTGTGGAGTATTTTGGTTCTTATGGATGACCGCATTTGGAAGACCACATCACTGACTTTATGAGAAGATATGTCGTATCGACTCAATTCAAGAATAAGAGTTTACAAGGACCAGATTCCATAGCGTGTGGACAATGTTGTGTGTCTTCAATGAGTCTTGGGCATCCCTTCCATAGCGTGTGGACAATGTTGTGTGTACTTTCGTCATCAATGAGTCTTGGGTATCCCTTCCATAGCGTGTGGACAATGTTGTGTGTACTTTCGTCATCAATGAGTCTTGGGTATCCCTTCCATAGCGTGTGGACAATGTTGTGTGTACTTTCGTCATCAATGAGTCTTGGGTATCCCTTCCATAGCGTGTGGACAATGTTGTGTGTACTTTCGTCATCAATGAGTCTTGGGTATCCCTTCCATAGCGTGTGGACAATGTTGTGTGTACTTTCGTCATCAATGAGTCTTGGGTATCCCTTCCATAGCGTGTGGACAATGTTGTGTGTACTTTCGTCTTCAATGAGTCTTGGGCATCCCTTCCATAGCGTGTGGACAATGTTGTGTGTACTTTCGTCATCAGTGAGTCTTGGGCATCCCTTCCATAGCGTGTGGACAATGTTGTGTGTACTTTCGTCATCAATGAGTCTTGGGCATCCCTTCCATAGCGTGTGGACAATGTTGTGTGTACTTTCGTCATCAATGAGTCTTGGGCATCCCTTCCATAGCGTGTGGACAATGTTGTGTGTACTTTCGTCATCAATGAGTCTTGGGCATCCCTTATAACATTTAGTGAATTGTTTTGACCGTGAGCACTTTAGCAAAATGAAAGATCAGTGCAAGTCAAGTTTGCCTACACAACATTGTCAACATTAACAATATAAGCAGATTTAATATTGTTTGTTTGAATTCTTGTGTTGAGTTGGAGGCGTTAATGTCTGAAATTGTTGATTTGTATTCGTGTTTGAGAAGTTCCTCCTTACAATTAAGTATGTTGATTTTTTTAAATGGCGTTGTCTTGTTTTATTGAAAGTATAAGAATATATGCTCTTTTGCCATTCCCTTTATAGATCTTGGTCATATTTTCCTTCACGTTTGCATTGCCTAATCGAAGATATATTTTCCATCAATACGTGCTTTATGTCTGTTTGCCAATCCGGCCACCAATTGTTGCTTTGTTTTGGCCTTTTGGCTATGGATAACTGACTTAAACACTCACGCATTCAAACATGAAAACCATTCCACCACGGGGAAAAGGGATTTTGGATAGTGTGTATAGTGTGCTGGATGGTATAAGTGATGGGACGGATAGCATCTTTGTGCGATTTCGTTGTCCTTTTAAATCATGCCCCTTTTAGTCTGATAATAGGTGTAATTGTTGAGAGACTACGCAAGACGCTTTGGATAATGTTTCTAAGGTCTTGGATGGTATAGTTGGTGTATTGGATAGCATGTGTGTGTGATTTCATCTTTTGCACTACGGCGTTTCGAGTGATAGTCAGTGTGGGTTTTAAAAGACTACACAAGGCGTTTTCGATAGTGTGTATGGGGTGTTGGATGGTATAGCTAGTGGGCTGGATAGCATGTTTGTGCAATTTCATACCTACTTTTAAACCCCGCCACTTTACAGTCTGATAGTAGTTGTAGATTTTTAGACACTACACAAATCGTTTTGGATGGTGTGTATGGGATATCGGATGCTAGATATGAAGTAGTGGATGGTATGTTTATGTGATTTCATCCCTTCTCTTAAACCGACTTCCTTTCTTCTGACGGTGTGTGGATTTTAGACACTGCAAAAGACGTATTGGATACTTGGATAGCGTGTATTGAGTGTTGGATAGAATAGGTGATGTGGTGGAGAGTATGTGAGATTTCATCCCTTCTTGTTCATCACAACATTTTCTTCTGATAGTTGGTATAGATCTTTAGACAAAACACAAGACGTTTTGGATATTGCGTATCGTGTGTTGAATGGTAGATAGCTATTCACATGTTAATTACTGTAGATTCTTATACATTTCGGAATGTAATCGAAAAGCCGGTGCTGGATTCTATATGGAGTGTGTTTGAATAGTAATAAAAAAATTAGGTACACGATTATATATGTGGTGTATTGGATTGTAGTCAAAAGTGGGTGCTGGACTGCATATGTGATGTGATTGGATTGTAATCAAAAAGTAGGTGCTGGGTTGTAATGAAAAAATGGTGTGCTGGATTGTATATGTGGTGTATTGGATTGTATCTAAAAATGTTACCATTACAATTCCGTATCACATACAATTTTCAACACAGAAACAGTCCATAGCAACCACAATGTTAACAATTGTCCCATAAACACGTTGGTCCCAATAAATATTTTTGACATCATAAATACTTTTGACTCTATAAACCCTTTCCCACGTTAAACCTATGGACCACTTTAACATAGGATTTCCCGTATGACCCCATATAAGTCTAATCCCCATATTACCCCCAATAACCACATACAATTTCTCACGCAAGGGGGCTTACTACTGAGCAAATCAAATACGTTCTGCGCGAGCCTGTCTTTAAGCCGATGTTTCCTCTATTTCCAAGGACCACGAGACAGCTGTCATTGTCACCTGAAAAGTTTTCAAAACGAGCAAATGCTACACATTATTTCTATAATCACCTAATGACCACACATCACTTAAGTATAATTTCACGCTTGCATGGGTTTTCTTGCTTTACATTTGTGTGACTCATCAGTACTCGTTTCCAAGCCGGAGTTTGGTGTTCACACTACCATTACACCCAATAGAAAGAATTTCAACCCAAACACCCAATTGAAAGTAGTATTCCTACTTCAAATTGCTAGACACTTATGTATTAGAATTTATGCAGAATGCCTTGTGTTAAGAACTTACGGACGGTCCATATTTTGAAAATATATCCATGCTACCATAACGTCTCGTGGAAACTAAATTATGCCTTCAACACTAATAAAGTTTTTAATTACTTTGTTTGAGATATATCTTCCCATAATCAGGCAAATAATCATTAAAATCTAAGAAAGCCTCAAACATAGTCGTAAATACAAAAAGAAAATGTCCTGAGTTTGGTATTAAGTCAGATTAAAATTAAAATTACTTTAATGAACAACACTTATAATAGTGTTCAGCTCATTTCATTAAGTTCATATACAATTAAGAATGATGAAAGATAATCAATAAATGAGTTGTCGTCTTATCCGTCTATGTCAATACACGGACATTTAGACTCTTTGAAAAATGATAACTCATTTTGCATTCTGTTTCATGAAAATGATTAAGCATTTTCCAGTCGAAACGTAGACAACAACTCAAAAATGAATCTGATGTTTCATAACATTGATAGAAATTAATATGATCTAAAACTTCATATCAGTTAAAATGATTATTGATTCCTGCGTCTGTGTCTCAAACAGTAGTTCAAGATGCGTTTTATCAAAGCTTTATTTTTAGATGCAGATATGCGTATGTATTGCGTGTCTATTTTATCCTTGATCAAATATTCTACTATGATTTCATTGCAGTTAGCTACTTCACAAATGTCCTGTCTTACACTATGTTTTGTGGTGTGATCTCATCGCTCTGTGCTGGAGTTATGTACGACCAAGAGAAAAGAAGATATTCAAGTGAGAATGTTTTGTGAATAGTTTTTATCACGAATCAGTTAAAACTGATGTTTAAGACATGTAATATTGAAATGCACTCGGCACGACTCTGTTTATAAGGCAAGGCATTTACTTGTGTAAGAATGCTGGAATGAATCGATTCATATTTGATTAGTTAAATCAGGTTCCAAATTGAATTGACCAATTTAAGTTAGTAAAATTATCCAACCGAATACGTTCTCTCATACATAGTTCGTTCTGTAGAATGTCCAATGGTATAAATGTAGCTCATCCCTAATCATTTTCACTGATGCATGGTACACTAATCTACATAGGTTAAATTAACATGGAGGTTTTTCAAAACATCTAGATTAAGTGTAGCACTGCCACTTGCTAAAATTCTACACGTTTACAATTTATGTTTTCATTTGCTCACAATTGCAGGTTTCATTTCTGAGATTAAACGGAAACTGATGCCCGCACTTCTCCCTATGCTGATATGCACGACTTTACAAACCATCCTGTCTGTTCTTGTGTTCGTACCCAATGAAAATGTCTTATACGCCTCCTTCATAGTCTTTACCATCTTCCGATCCTATCTATTTAGCGTGTCTTTGATCTTCATTGCAGAGATGTAAGTACGATACTTTTGGTTTCATCCATACACTGCCTGGTAGATTATACTGCGAAATGGAACACTAACAACTAATGAAAATTAAAATTTGTATTTGTTTTATGTCATTGTTTTAGCAAATAATTTGTTTTGGGTTTTTTTTTTTTTGTTGCTGTTGTTTTTGTTTACTGTATAGAAGCAAAGGCCATAATGCACGGCATTCACGAGGCATTACGGTAGCAGGGATTAGTTCCGTAAAGTCGACCGTCGCTAATTTCTTAATTTAATAAATTCTCAGGATATTTTTAGGTACACTTGTTTAGTAATTTGAGCTAGGTATAATTATTTGTGTTGGATGTTTGGGTCGTGTATTGTTGTACATGGCGTGAAGTACTAATATTCGACTTGGAAAGGCTTACTGAGAATTCATAAGAATTTGAAGCAAGAAAACCCATTCAAGTGTGAATTTAGAACTTCGTGATGTGTCGTCATTAGGTGGTTAGAGATAATTTATTTGTAGCATATGCGCTTTTCCGAAACTCTTGCCTTGGGGTCCTTGGAAATATTGGAACAAAGGGCTTTAAGATCATATGTTTCACACAGGTGATGGATTCGCTCGATAGTGAGAGTCCTTGCATCCAACAAAAGACACATTTGTGTAAGATGGACCCAATAGAATCATCAGCCACATTAGTTTCACAGAAGACTCGATTCACGCGGCCACCGATCTGTAATTTATTTTGAAACAATTACTGGGAGCCAAACAGTCTGAAGCTGCTTTTCAAATTGTATTTGTTTATCCCAGTATATGATATTTTTCAGTTTCTGCATTTTTATAATATTTGACTTTGATGATTTGATAGAATCCTTCATTGCTGGTTTTTTTTTCCGTTTGGGTTGACAAAAATGCGTGGTAACAAGCATCTAATCATACATATCTTATATCTTGGAAAATATTATGATCGCGGCTTCTGAGAATTTAAATAGAGACTGGATTACTAGACTAAAGTTAAGGGAATGTTTTTACGTACAGAAAATACGACCCCAATACAATGATTATGGAATAAACGACTCCGTTTCAGGTTTCCTACCCAAGCATTCGGAACCTTGTACTCTGTACTGGTAACATGCGGTGGAGTAGCCATTCTCGTGCAGTTCGGTCTTTACAGCTGGTCACAAAGTTATCGCAGTGCTTTCACCCATGTAAGTTTGCTAAAAACTAGCAAAATTAATATATAAATAGATTGACTTACATACGGATGGACGAACAGGTAGATGATCAGGCAGGTAGATTGCTAGTCGGAATGGGGATGGGAGTAATTTGGCTGTGGTTTTAGGACAGAATATCTATCAACAACCTCTGAAATGATATAGATAAACTAAATTTAAATTAGGCCAGCCATCTTCGTAGGCTGTGGAAAGAAACTACTTAACAAACATCTTCGGTTTTGGACGTTTACCTCATTGCTGCATCTTTAAGTATATTCAAGTGTTTAAGAAAACACCGGTTGTCTTTTTATGCTTATATGATATGTTTCACCTTGTAGCTTAAACTGAACAACCAAAGAATAATAATAGTTCAGAACACTTTGCATTTCTGCCAAGTGACGAAAATAAAACAACCGCATCAACGATAATTTACAATAAGCCTTCAAAAGTATTTAAAATGAGTATCAATGCTTGCAATGCCTTTGAAAATAAATTTTATGCAAAAAGAGATTAAACTGCTGTATAGTGTTTTCTTTCTAATTATATTAACCTCGTTCTTCCGCTTTCGAAGAAAGCTAGAAACTGCTGTTGTACGGTCTTTATGTACATTTGTTCGTAGGTACGTGCGTTTGTAATGGACTTTATCTCTCCCTACACTGTCAAAAGCTAGAAATTGAAACTTAGTTCATGAATAGCATTATGGATGTAAATGGTGTCCATACTTTCAGAATTTTAATCCTTGGAGAAGAGACTCCGATGGGGTCGTACCTTGATAACTGTAGAAATAACTAATCTACAACCGTCTTAACAGTTACAGTGCAATTATAAAATGAATCCATGAGTGTGCATAATATCTGTGTAGCCAGCATGATCCCATGTGGAGAGTCTCCAGACTCGTTCTTAGCCCAAACTCAGAGCTTTCAAACTGTTCAGATTCAAACACTTAAAATTGTATTGAGTTGTAGAAAATGAAATGGCGAATCCACGGACTTGACCAAAGTATTCCCAGAGGGTGTTTACGAAAGCTATAGATTGATGTCCTAGATCACAATGTGGGAACTATTTAGATCCCACCCTATTCGCATATAGTGGGTAAGAACATGAAAGGTTAAATTCATGTGTTACCAATATTTGCACCAGAGTGTGTTTCATTCCCATTTGGGTTTACCTCACAGGGTCATGTCATGAAAACTTTGGAGATCCCAGCCTGTAACTTGTAAGTGCAGTCATAGGAACGCAGTCTCAAGCGGTACGGTCGATATTACCATGGTAGTACGGTACGGTCGATATTACCATGGTCGTACGGTACGATCGATATTACCATGGTCGTAGGGTACGATCGATATTACCATGGTCGTACGGTACGGTCGGTATTACCATGGTAGTACGGTACGGTCGATATTACCATGGTAGTACGGTACGATCGATATTACCATGGTCGTACGGTACGGTCGATATTACCATGGTAGTACGGTACGGTCGATATTACCATGGTCGTAGCACGTTTGGACCATAAATATATACATTAAAATTTGTAGGCAATTAATAAGCTTTAAAACTGAGTGCCTTGAGAACTTCAGCAAAGAAAACACGTAATTAGCATCGTGAATCAAATAGTGTTGGTTCTTTACTGTCAACTACAGAAAAATTCCTTCTCATTAACGATTCTTCATATGGAACGGCTTTAGCAAAGGAAGTGTGATGGCAACTGCCCTGTATAGAATTTAAGAAGGCGAATCACACTTAAAAGGTAGACTGATGATCTGTCTTGATAACGATATTATATTAGAACTAATATTTAAGATGAAAAGTCAGACTTCAAAATGAGAGCTAAAAAGTTAGAATGGTACTAGAAAATAAGAATAGTTAACATGTATAGATTAGTATACGAGAAAATGCTGTCAAAAATATTCAAGAAGATCTCCATGAAAATGGGGGCTAAACGGAAGAATTAACATGTTACCATCACATTCTCCTTTCAGGTCAACATTTTGATGCTAATTCTGAGCACACTTGCCTTCATCCATCCCACAATCCTCTTGCTAAAATGCCGTGAGAGCAATAAACAGGTATGTTATTTAGTTCGAGTTGTGATGGTAATGTCGCGAGAGCAATATAGTTCATGTTTTGATGGTAATGTCGTGAGAGCAGTAAACAGGTACGTTGGATAGTTCAAGTTTTTATGGGAATGATAGTCTTCCAGGTTTCGATTCTCAGAGGCATCGTTACATCTTTTTAAGTACTAATATTTAATGTAACATAGTATTGAGTAATATTCTTTTAACATTCAACGATGTCATGTTACATACGGTTTCTTATATAAGCAAATGAGATATGGAGTTTTGAAAAATTAGATATGATGAAATGGGTTCATTTACACATTCTAAAGTATATGCTTAATGATAAAAAAAAAGACCAGTCCACGTATATGCTTTATTGTGAACTTGGTAGAACCCCGATAACCTTTACAAATAAGAAGGAGAATAGTTCGCTATTGGATAAATCTTATTAATGGTAGACAAAAACAAGACTATCTTACATCATGTATCTGAGACCATTACAGGATTATAATAATGGTCTAGGCAGAAGGAAATGGATAGAGAGCATTCATAACATCTTATCGGAAACCATGTTTCAGTTTATTTGGGTTAATCAAGATATTCTAAATAAATCCTGGTCAGACACGATCTTGAAGGAAAGTCTTCATGATCAGTTTATAATGACGTGGGAGTCTTTCATTATTAACTTGACAAAACAATTGCATATAAAAAAAAAAATTTTAATAAGGAATTCAATTTGAACATTATTTGTTAAAGGACATAAAAATATCTAAGGCCAACATAAAAAGCTTTTAAACATGTAATCATTGTTTACCTACAGAGAAGGGAAAATTTGCCTAGGCACGAAAGATCAATGCGAACTTTGCATGCAAAGCTGCGTGGGTAAATGAATTTTATTATTTCCTTGTACGTAGCTATTTCAGAGAACAAAGAAATCAACTACTATCCAAAAACTGTGTCAAACCAGAAGTAACAAAGTTGAAAGAATTATTGAGTTCAGAGAAAGTTGGCGTTTTAAAAAAATCTTTCCAAAATAGTTGGTATTATTTTATCGAAATGTCGTTAATTTCTTATAACCTTTACTCCATGTCTTTGGCGTTCTTTCCATTTTTCCAGAAAGAGAAAAGTACCATAGGTTAAAATTTCATAGTTAAGTTATGAGTTAAGTTATGAGTACAGATTAATTTGTCTGTTTTGCCAGGAAGAGAAAATTACCTCAGATTAAAATTTTAGAGTAAAGTTATGAGTTTAGCACAGATTAATTTGTGTTCCATTTATCAAAATTGATATCCCGTCTTCCCAATTATGTCACCATCTACGTATTTAACTTTCTACTTGTTTGTTATCCATTGGAGTATTGACGTTATATCGCTGTCAGTCTGAGTTAACTTGCAATTGCAATTACTGTGGAAAAACATCTTTTAGTTTATGGCTGATGTACCCGTATGCATTGTGAAATTCTAATACCTTTTACCCCCATTTGTTGTGTATTGCAAACTGGGTATAATAAAGAATTTATGATTATCATTAACCTGACCTTTAATATTGATAGCCAGTAACACATTTTTAGTCATCTATAGTCACCCTCAACTGCTGACTATTCGCAGTCTATGCTAGAGTTAACTGCTCTTCGCTTCATTTAGATTTATAGAGCAGAGGGCAATGAAACATGGGTACACTGGAAAATTTCTAAAATTAACGCCAGTTTCTGAAAACCGTTTTCGCCAGGGGAAACATTTTTCTTATTTTTTTATATTTTTTATTTATTTGTTTTTTTTTTTTTTTTTTCTTTTTCTTTCTTTTCTTTTTTCCGAAACGTCAATGACCTGTCTTTTTTCCCGGAAAAAAACGTACATTGGATTGATTGACCGTGCCCGATATGTCTTTGTTAAGAAAGAAACAAGTACAGTTATCTTTGACAAATTATGGAACACAATCCACGCTTGATAAAATTTACATTTCTCTACAATTTATGTTGTATATACAACATGATAGTTTCAAGAACACATACCAGTTATGTACTTCGTTTCTCCATTCCCTGATCAGGTTAGAAAGACATTCAGTGGCCTCTCTAATCCAGCGATATCGGAAAGACGAAGCATTTGTCTCTAACGTCTACATTTCATATCGACGAAGGAAGAAAGCCCTCCCTTCCCTTCCACTTACTGCCCCTCAGCACCATTAAAGTTCTTCTCTACAGTTATTGTGTGCCTCTGAGAATGGGGTCGAAATAGGGTGACGTTATTAGCACTGACATCATGCACAGTGGAGAGGATGTTGGAGTACTTCTTTTCTATTTTCATGTACTGTAACTGCAATTACATTACATGTCGTAATTACGGAAACTATGCGCTTTCTAAAGCAGAGAGTTGATCAATATGGTTGCTCCCATGCGCTCGATAATGAGCCTAAACTTGTCCAAAGAACACTAACTTTAACAGATATTGAAACTGGGAAAATAAAATTTGCCAGAGACGAGTATGCTAGCTTCTGAAAGTGCAAAAAATTAATTATAAAATATCTAAAACGTATTTTTAAAGATCATCAGTTCGTTTTTAATTTTTTTTTTGTGCTAATTTCACTTTAAGTCTAGTGTTACAACTCTTTGGTCCTAAAGTAAGTAATAGAATGAAAGTGAACTCATCAATTTTAGTAAAATTCAACAAAGGAAAACTTATTGCCTAGAATAAAAGGTTACAATTTAACATTAATCTGCGGTATTGTGAATCAGATCCAAAATAATCGTAACAGTTCTATCACAAATAAAAATGTATAGAATATTGCGAATGAATTCCAACTATTGAATATGCTGATGTACCAATAGTCTTGAATGAGATGATGTACCAATAGTCGTTATGTATCCCAATGTTATAATCCAGAATGTCTTTGAATGAGTTTTCAATAATATCAAAGTAGTGTTTTAGTCCATAAAGTCAATGGACACGTTGCAATTCCAATGAATAATTTAAATAAACAATTCCACTCAAATTATATCTGAATACAACTGTAAATGATTCCACAAACTGATCTTCAAATTAAAATGAATGCTTGTTTAAGAAACCTCTATTTTTTATAGATATTTCAATTGACCTTCGTCGCAACAGAATGTTCTAATCATTTCCATGGCAAATTCAACTAACAATTGAACTCAATCTCTAGTAAACATCTTATTTGCCACTTATAATCATGACAATTGTCAAGTATCCAAAAACTCTATCCACAACCCTCAATCACGGAAAAACTTCAAACACACAAAAATTAAATATAAAAATAATAAAACAAACTTTTTACGCAAGCATCGTAGTTACACAGATATTTTGGACCCATGCTGTTGCATTGGGCTTAAAGTAAATGTCACGTAGATGAACTGATTCAGGCCCACTTAGGCCAATTTTTAAAAAGAAGGTGGAAAACAAAGTCTGAGCATGAGAAAATAAAAACTGTTTGACACTGTCTACGAGGAAAAATCATGGCGATTTAACCAAGCAAATGTGAAGTGATATAATGAGTTTAAATGTTGAAATCGTTAATGTCATTGTTAAAGGTAATGCTATAGACCTGGCATTTTGCTGCAATTTTTGTTCTCTGTTTCAGGCTTATGACCATGGAAAGACGAACAAATCTGATATAAAGGAAGAAGTGTTCACAGTCTTGTGAAGTATAATAGCAGAATAAGAAGTTCACACATTCGGTGAAAGGGTTCTAACTTGGCACATTTCATATTTATTTCGGATTTTATTAGATACAACCGGAATACGACAAATGCAATATAGTTTAATCATAAAGTAATGACGGTGATCCGAGTGAATGAAGTCATGGTGATACACATGGTTAAAACTGGACATTATCAGCTACTGTGTCAATCAGATATGTTGTTCCAGAGTAATCCTACTTTTACAATGTCACTACTTTTCCATTTGTAGGACATTGACATGTATCTATTTAGAAAACAAAATCAAGGTAACATGCTATGTTCAACAGATGAAAAGTTGATAGAGGTACCGGTCAGCAACAATAGTGGTTAACATATGTGAGCTGTTTACTTCTATTTCACAAATATAAATACACTGTACATGATTGGTGTATATTTGTAGTTCTAATAACAATTTTGTAAACAACATATAATCATTATTTTGCTATTCGATTGGCAATATGTCATAAAAAATACCAAGGAGTTAAAAATCATTTACTAACACAATAAACGTTAACCCATCAAGCCATTTGCTTTATTATAAATCAACTAAAAAGTCTACTCAAACAATACCATCATTTTTGTTTCTTCATTATCATTTTAAATTTTTTAAAATCTTTTCAGCAGGCGGTCGATAAAGTCACCGTTATTATACGATCGAAGTCGATTTTGGTTTCCGTAATTAGCTTTTTCTAAACAACAAAGTACTTTTGGAGAGTTTCCAAACTGTTAACTGTTTATCCACTTGATTTTTCTTAATATTTCCTGTAATTCATTTGGTTCCTCTTTGCTAATATAGTAGGTTATGTGTATGTATTAAATAATAAATATAGATAATAGATATAGCTGTTTATAGCACATTAAATTAACAGTTTGTACTGCTCAAATTTGGAATGGCTCAGTTAACAGAAAGGTCATATTTGATTATACAGGAGAGTTATGAATAAGACTTTTGCTCAGATTTGATGTTGACACTTGGGGCATTGTGACTGCATCACGGCCAGAAAGTCCCCCAGTAGTAGGGAAAAAGGCTGGTTCTGGCCCAGAGACTCCTAAAACACCCCCAAACAAATACGGATCGGGGGGTGGATCCCTGCCACCACCCCCGCCACCACCCACCACCACCACCCACCCCCCGATCCGTATTTGTTTGGAGGCATTTTAGGATCTCTGATCCATAACCAGCCTTTTTCCCTACTACTGAAGATTTCACCAATATTATTTATAAAGTTTAGACAAAATTTCATTAAGATTATTTATGAAGTTCACACAAAATTTCATTTGTCGGATTATTTATAAAGTTCACACAAATTTCATACTTTTTTGATAATTGTTTTCAAATCAGGCAAAGATAGGGAATTTCCAATAGATTTTCCAGAATGTTCTAGAATCAGGTAAAGATAGGGAATTTCCATAATACTCAATCACGTGATTTTCTAGAACGTTCTAGTATCAGGCAGAAGATAGGGAATTTCCAGAATGACTCAATCACGTGATTTTCTAGAATGTTCTAGATCAGGTAAAAGATAGGGAATTTCCAAACGGGTTTTCCAGAACAGCAGTATAAAAGACGGTGAGAATTTTTCTTCTAGCCATTGCACTGCTGCACTTCAAGAGGACATCTTCACCGAGCGAACAGGTAAGTGAAAATTTTGTAAGATTATTTTTATTGTTCATACCTCGTCACCAATGATCAATGTTTCAACTGTTGATACTAGAAATATTTCATCATCACGATAATAGAGACAGAATTTTACTTTACCGCTCACACGGCGACGAGACTCAAACAAATCTTTTATTTGTGGTTTGTTAAGAGGATATTTTTTGTCGATAAAATATACTTTTGACCGATCGAGATCAATGGTAAGTTTAGTATATTTTTGTTGACTTATCGGATCATGAAAGTTTTTAATTTCTGCCGATAACTTCTGGCTCAATTGTTCAAGGTAATTGAAATACTCGCTGTAATCAGATCTGAAAGCGAAAGTTTTAGCTTGTCATGAACTGCGGTAAAACATATACCTGGTATTTCATTATTAACTTCAACTGTCAACTGTTTGCCGTCCATCATTAGATATTTGATCTTGCTATTGTAGCTATTTGTCACTGTCAAATTTTCAAACATTATTTCTAAAGTTTAGATAAAATTTCATACCCTAGCCGTCGAATATGATATCAAGTATAGATCTATCATCGTGACAATACCCAAGTGCAAATGTATCTACTCTATTTTCGCAATAACGTTTGTCATCAAAGTTACTTAAACCGCGTTTGATAATGACATCTGTTTCGAGTTTATGATGGTTTGTTCGAATAGCCATTGCTCTTATAAACTAACACCGCCGTCAAGCGCGTACTTGTAATCATCAAATTTCATAAACTTTTCAACAAAATCGCGAGGCAGACCTTTTGCTTTTTTTGTTATTTTATTATTGTCTAGCAATACGGCATACATTTTACTGCGCAATCCGATAAAGTATTTGATAATGCTCGAGTTCATTTCATCTTTAAACTTACCAATAACCTTTTTGTTTGTGTCGTCATGAAATTTACTGTCACGAGGGTAATCGGAAAGATCAAATAGATGTCGATTGTCGTATATACTCTGATAGACGTCCTCACATTCAATTTCATACACGAGCGAGTCGGTATCAGTAAACAATAGTCTACTTGACGGCCACTGATTTTTAACAAAATTATAATGAAAATCGTACATGAGCCACTTCGATAAATCTAACACAGAGGCTCCAACGTAAATCGGCTTGTTTAGTTTTAGATTTGTTTTTCTTCTTTGTATCGCTGCAAGATTTTCATTAAAAATTTTCATGCTAACAAAATCATCGTGCCACACAAGTTTATTTCTGCGATTGATATCATTAACTAGCTCGATATTTACCCGTTTTCTAATATTTTCCATCGTCTTACCAAAAACGGAGTTGTTCATAAGCTTAAAGAAGTTTTTCTCGAAATCAGTTTTCGCTAGAGCACTTCTCGAAGTGTTTGAGTTAATATAACCTCTCATCCACGGCGACTGATTAAACTTTCAAACTCTATGAACTTTTCTCAACACGAGACCAGCATCTACTGCTTGTTTTAAAACTTTATAATGCAAAACATAATTTTGCTTATTGAGTAAACTTTTTACTAGTTTTTTTACCATAGAATTTTGTCTTGGTGATGCTGTCACTTGTTGTTCTTGAGATAACATACTACAATTAATGATCATTGATTCCGCACAGAAAGGATAATCGTTGTGTAAATTGTGTAGCCAAGTTGGATAATCGAGATCAACTTCAACGAAATACGAAACATCATCAGGTATCTTCTTTTCTGTCTCCGATAGAAATTGTTCAGCCGTAATCCAACAAAATCCACCAAAAGGCATTGGTTCTGCCATAGAATAATCGTACAAATTATTACAATCTAAATAAATTACATACTTCGAAGGAAGTTTAGGATTGTACTCTTTCAAGTATTTGTTGTTTGCTTCAGCATATTTCTTTGTTATAACGCTAATACCGCCTCGGATACCTTTTTCGATAAAATTGAACATATCAACGTCAGTCAGTAATTCTAACCTTACTTTACTAAACTTTAACAGAGCGTCCCATGACAGCCCGGGAGCAGAATAATACCAACAAGGATCTAGTCCATAATTGCTGTAGCTTACTCGACGAAAACTTTCAAAAACATCTGCTAGGAATAAAACATCTGTTTTCAAATATAAATCATGATAATCACCAAATGTTCTGCAGTTAAATTTATTCCAAATATCTTGTGCATATTTGTACTCGTCATCGGTTATATTTTCATTTTTAAGTTGCGAATAAAGTTTGTCTTTGCTAGGTAGCGAGGTTTCATGAAATTTACTCCAATCGTCGAGATACTCGTACGGAAAAACTCCTTTTTAGTCAGTAGATTAAATTTATCTCCAAAACAATCTTGTAAGTTATCAAACTCGCTACAACCTTTTACCAGCTCATCCAATGATGCCGCCATAAACTGTAGGCTGTCAATAAAACGCAACTTACCTAAAGTAACTGACATATACTTTTCAAAATTATTTGGAATGCATTTGATTAAGTTATCAAGTTTTAAACGAGATATTATGTCGGGATCACCAAAAGCTTCTACGATAATATGGCTATCATATCCTCGGAAGTTGTGAAGAACAATTGGAATAAAATCTGGGGCGTGAAACCTTAAATTACACTGATCATGAGCCGCTCCACGATATTGCCCGGTCAAATGACAATGGTCACGTACTTTTTTATTATCAGGCGAGTCAAAAGCTTTTTCACAAAAATGACAAAATTCCGCTTGCTCGTGATCAGATTCTTGTTGAGATGTCAGTTTTATCATTGGTGTTATTCTTTTTAAACGATTAAATATATTATCAACTTCGCCAAATAACTGCTTGAGAAGCCAAACAGCCGGATTTTCACCACGATATAATTTAATTGGTTTGGATAATCTCGAAGCAGTACAACAAACTATCTTGTACGCCACTCCACATGGAACATGATTTTGAGTTTTTCTTGTACTCGATTGGTTAGGAATACTTTCTACGCCAAGTACAGGTTGAAGTAAGCATTCGAAATCAGCGTATATAACGAAAGGAATTTTTAGTTTGTGCTTGTGATTGACAAACTGTGATAAACTATGTTCTTTGGACGGCATCGTTATTCGTTGTACGTCACTACAGTAATGCAAATGCTTTTGTAATGTTTCATTGTCATTACAACCGTGCAAGCAGCGATAACAAAAGAACGTTTTTTTTATTTCGTTTATTATACTGTCCGCCAAATAGTCCGTTAAAGTTCTTAATCCAAACGTAATGATTCCTGTAGAACAGCCAGTTTATCGTCGATTGTGAAGCTTTTTCTGAAATATATCTCAGTTAGACGTTTTCTTTTTCATCTAGTCCGAAAACATTTATTGAAACATTATTTTGCTTTTCAAACTTTGGTATTTGATTTTCTGCAACCGGAAAGTCAATACCATTAAAATTTAATTTTGATATGTGACTAATATAATTGTCAACACGATCAGCGTGTTTTTCCGCTGGAAATAGCGCAGAAAGAATAGCCCACTGAAAACATCTGTTATCAACGTTCTTTACGTTTATACAGCATTTTTTATTTTTTATTTTTTGTGGCAGGTCAGTATATGAACTACCGCGTAATACGTTATATTTTATTGTGTGAAATAAAATTTCAGTAATAATTTCAAACTTCCAACCCGAACCCGATTCGGTAAATTCTTCTATCTTTTTCCAAATTTCCTGGTGTATTTCATCAGCTAGTGATGAAAGATCAGTCCCAAGCAAAACACGCCTTGATTTTGCATTAATATAACGGTCTGCGATTTCCTTGTCAGTCGATTCTTCCGTCACAAGTAGCTTTGAAAATATAATGTGATATCGCACCAATATTCTTAGACCCTTATGTTTTTCAAGTTCACGTTTTACAGTTGGCTCTAGCAAATGATAGAGATTTGTTGCAGCAAAATTTACCAGTACGATTTGTTTATCGAACCGATAACCGTTGTCAAATCCTGTAAAGGCAGTCGCTATTTTTTCAGGTTCTCCCATAAGGCTCTTTTTAGCAATATCTGGCAATTTCAGCATTGCTATATAATATAATGACACAAAATCTGACAAGCGCAAACGAGCAAGAGTATTATCACCCCAAGTATAACCTATATGCTGGAAATGCATTAGGTTGCACGCCAGCTGAAAAAACAATTAGAGATATAAAAAATCCTTATAATATAATGACAGAAAGTTTGAGATATATCCGATTGACAGCGGAGGAGCAAGAAACTTATCATGTTCATCCGAAGTTTAACCTATATGCTGGAAATGCATTAGGTTCGGTAATTAACATAAAATCTAAAAAATCTATTAGTAAACTAACACCAGCTGCAATGATAATTTCAGTGAGAGGTGATGATACAGATAGAATTGAAATGTTTAGAAAAGATTTTATCTATATTTTGTTCTGCGATGATATTCCAGAAGGACAAAGAGTACATAGAGTAAATGGTTCGATTAGCGATGATAATATTGAAAATTTAGCTTTACAAGATGAGTATCAACCTCATCCAGTATTTGATTTATATGAGGCAAATGCCAAAGGAATTATTCGAAGAAGAAAAACTAAAAATGTTGTTGGTGTTATGAATAATATGGGGTATCTCATAGCAACTGTCAGAGGAACACTAACCGATCGAGTTAATTATTTATCATATCGTTTTGTTTATGAGACGTTTAACGGACCTATACCTAATGGTTTGGTTATTAATCACATCAATAACGTAAAAACTGATTATCGAATAGAAAATTAAGAACTAGTTACCCAGCAGGAAAATGTGAGAAAAGGACGAGGTGGTAGTGCCAATTTTAGATATCCGGCAAAACCTGTTATTTCACTTAATCTCGAAAAAGACGAGAAAATCAGTTTTAAATCAATTTCAGCTGCGGCAAAACATTTTGATATTAATCCCAGAGCAGTAAAATTTGCCGCTGATGGAGTAATAAGATCAGCTTTTTCAAGAAAACATAATACTTGGGTTTTCTTTGCTTATGGGATCGATGATCTTTGTAAGCGCCTTTTTGGTTAAACAATGATGAGCAAACTCTATAATATCATCGCGATCAAATTTTAGCGTCATTACTGCGCTATCATTAAGTTTATCCGTTTCTGCTGCTGTTAGTAATATCCTATCATTTTCGCCAGGCATTACAATAACGTCAACAGAATATGCACTATAACCCGACAAACATTTTCTCACTGCTTCAGCTAGTTCGTTGTAGTTTAATATATTAACTTTCTGTTGATATTTTACCTCAGGAGATTTCATCTCTGTGGTCATCTTATAACAATAAATTAGATAAAAGAATATTATGATATGAACTTGATGAAACGACTTGCTGAAATATACGCGGAAGATACAATCGCAAGTGATACAATCACTAACGACAAAGTCGCAGACAATATTACAATCACTAGCGATATAATAGACAAATCTGCTAGTTATAGCGAAGATGATATTTTGTATAACAACGATTCCGACGATGATGAAGTAGTTACTGTCGCTGACAGAAAAAAATTACAGAAGACCAACAACTGGACGATATAATGTTAAGTATCACATTGCTAAAAAATAATGAAATTTAATTTTACTGTTGCCGAACAACAAACATTTTGGCAGCTTATCAAACCGTTTTTAAAAATAACTGGCCAGCAAAGGAGCATAAAATACGATTTCATTTTTGCTAAGATATTCAATTTGATGCCAGTTGATAATGAAAGAAAATTACATTTAATTTCGTTATGTAAACCTATTAAATGTAAATCTGTACTTGTGAAATACGAAAAAATTTATAATAACGTTATAAATAATTTCGCACTGATTTAGTTGGGATCCAACTATTAAATTTATCGCTATACCCGCGCCATTTAACTAAACTTTTGTCGCCGCGTTTTCGGATAACTTTTTCAATAACGAAAACAGCTTGTTCAGTTTTTTGAAGTTCCTGCTCGTAAAAACTACCAGTTATAGGTTCACCTGCCACATCTTTTAAGGCGTATGTTACGGGTATTGTTAAAAGTACTTTATCAACAACAAATACTTCTTCGCTCCAGTTTGGAGTAAATCCTTTTTCAAATGTTTTCTTCGTCAGAGAAATTCTAACTTTATCACCCACTTTAAATTTATGTCTGCGGTACATGTTTTCATTCGCTAATATTGGATTTTTGATTGCGTTGTTTGGCGACAATTTAGTGGTTCGGTGTTTCGTGTTATTATATTCGTCAACTATCTGCGGAAGCTCATCGACATATCTGTTTGTGTTTTTAGCTGTCAAATATTTGTGTATTTTTTCGTTTAGCGTGCGATTAAATCGCTCGACGACAACACTTTTTCCCTAATTTCCTGTAACATACTTTTTGATATTATTTTGTTCTAAAAACTGCTAGAACTTTTCATTGAAAAACTCTGCTCCGTGATCGGTCCAGATTCTATTTGGTTTTCTTTCTGTACTAAAGATAATCTGTTTTAACGCGTCAGTCATTGACGTTCCTGTTTTATCCGAAACGGGTACACTAAAAGCATATTTACTAAAAACATCTACAACGTTAAACAAATATTTCTTATTATCATTAAACTGAGCAAGATTTGACACATCGACTAAATCTATCGCCCAGATATCATCAACGGCATTTGCGACAACTTTAAATCGCGTAAACTTTTTTTTTAGGTTTGTGTAGTTCAGCTGCCAGATCATCATACAATTCTTTCCCAAGTCCTAATTTATATTTTGCTCCAATAAAACCCTGCACCAGCCTTCTATCAAAACGTTCTCGCATATTTGTCGGCTCCATATCACGAAGTTCGTCTAACATTACTTTATCGCAGTCTGATTTAGAGTTTTCTGCACGAACATTATTAGGACGTTCAATGTCACGATAACAAATGTCATGACGCATTGCTATTGCATCAACTTGATTGTAAGGCTCTTGTCCTGGCAGCGGATTCTCATTTTCATCTAGTTGTTTATCTAGCGGATTATAAGGTCCAGTATAATTATGGCCTGGCAATGTCCAGCCTCCTTTTGGTTTCGGTAATTTGCCAATCAATTTATGTATATCTATACCTGTACCTATTATTTCTCTGTTGTTACAACGTTGACAGTATGTGACAATTTTATTTTGCTCGAGACATAAATCTCTGTCAGAATCGCACTTTCATATCATTCTATATTTTCATTCGTCTACTAAAATAACGTCAGGGCAACCAGCTCCGGATAATTTCTTTAAAAACATACTTTTTCTATTTCCGCAGATTACACAAATACTTTTCAGCATCGTCCTGTTGTTCTTTGTTCTTTCTGTTGTTTCATTAATATTTTCTGTTTTAGTTTTACATTTGAGACAATATGTTGACATTATTATATACATAAGTTTAGATAAAATCAATTGCAAGCTTCAGATAGCTTTACAAAAATTAATCGCAATCTCATCATTAGCGTGAGAAGGATGCTTGTTAAACTGTAAAATAAACTTTAAAAAATTAAATTCCCTGACGTTGTCAGGTGGCTGGGACATCTGTTTAATGAACATTATACAATAATATCCGCAGGCAGAAGTTCAAACAGGTTGAAGTTGATTGGACGAATAATATATTATTTTATATTTTTTGTTTATATATTTTTTTATTGCATCGCTCGGAGGAAGTACAAACGAGTCAAAATAATTGTTATTATAAACTGCTACCCAATGTGTGCCGGATCCGTCGTTGAAATCTTGTATATTTATCACACACGAACCACCTGTGATGTTAGTAAGTTCATCTTTAGAATAAACTCCGTGAAATCTGGGAACCGATCCTAACTTATCAAGTATATCAAAGTTACTTAGCGGGGTGGCGGTGTTCCCGGCAATGTTAGTCCACGTCCTATTCCTAGCAGATTTGGCAGTATACTTCCCGCTAGTCCCGCTAAAAGTGGAACTATTGGAAGAAATCCTCCTTGTTTCCTCCGCCGGCGTTTCGTTGTTTTCTTTTTTTTCGTTGCTGTTTTTCTTCGTTGTGGCATTATATTTATCAGTCACATAAAATTTTGTTACCATCGACATTTACAATTTATCTTTAAACGATGTTTTTTATTCCACTGCCGCGAATGATACCATGACCTTCAACTGCTTTTTTCGTTGCGCCAGATATTGCTCCAGACGATGCTGCTAGTCCAAGCGTTCCTAGTATAGGTAAAATTTTTGGTATTATTGTGCTAGCTAATACTGATAGTGCCGGACCAAAGAAACCACCTTGTTTTGACATCGCTGTTATTTGTGCGACACTTAAATTTGAAACAAAAGGTTTTTTACGATCGTACCTGTTCGCCTGTTTTTTGGTCAACATCAATTTTGTTAAAATACACTTGGAAATGTCAGGGTTGACCTTTAATGATACCTGTTTCTGATTTGCAACAGCAGCTGCTAATTTTTTAACTTGGCCATCAGTCAAATATATTTCTTTTATAATATATTTTGTCATCTTATATAAAGATTGCAGATTAAACTTGGACTGTCATTTTGCCTCCAACAGAATCAATCGTGTTAGATCTGTCGCTGATCACTAACGCATATACGTACAACTGCGCTACTGGAACTGCTCCAAGTGTCCAAGTAATTTCAATATCAGCTGTCGAATCAACTGCTCGCTCGCTATGTTTACTAACATCAAAATAAAATATTGGATAAAGTGTACGAAATTCCTCTACTGATGTTTGAGATCCATCTTCAACATCTTGATATTTTTGCACTGCGTCGAGCAGATACATGTAAGGTCAAGTAATATTTTTATTGGCGTCATCTGCGAAATTACATTCTATTGCTCGTTCAGGATATTGCTTCGAATTTAGTCTAGCATATATTCGTCTAACATCGGCGTGGTCAAATATTGCATTATTTTGTTGTTGGTTACCACGTCGCGCTTGTTGCTGAAATGCAACAAATAAATGTCTCGGCAGTTGTTCGCTTGATGTTGTTGTGACTCGCCATGTGTAGTCTGTAGTATTCGGAACTGCTGTTTGATATATTTTATGTTGCTGAAAATAAATTTTGTTTGTGTGGTTTTCAAGCATACTATTCAATTCCGACATTTTAGTGATCGACGGTGTTATTCGTGGCATCCACAACGCAAGTTTGTTTATGATAAATTGTACATCAGCTCCGCCTGACCTAAACAAGCAGTCGTTTTGTTCTGCCCGATCTAAAATAAGTGTATGTTTAACTCCACGAAATGCTTTATCGTAATCGCGACAAAAGCCAAATATTGTACTTAATGGCAGCATCATTGTAATTTGACGTGATCCTGCTGAAAGTGCCTTCCTTCTGGTATAACCTTCATTGTAACGTATATTTTTTACGCTAATTGCTTTATTAACTAAATCTAACATTGCAACACCGTCTGCAGCTGCTCCTGGTGGTGTTATACCAAGATTATTACAAGCAGCAGTAAGAGAAAGTCTTGTAGCGTCTGCGTTAGCGGATGCATCTGGTGCGGCTATACCAAAATTGTTAGCATTAGCAATAAGAAAATTTCTTACAATCGCAACATCTGCAGCAGCATCGGCTCCGTGTACTAAAACACCTTTGGAGAAAAGTTCATTTGATACGGCTAAACCACCAGTTCCAGTATCTTTAAAACACATCATGTTCGTTGCGGTTGATCTTGAATAATCATCAGAAAACGAAATAATATTTAAGATTGTACTTGCAACTTGCAAATGACTCGAAATATCTTCAACAGTTTGAATGGCTAGTTGATATCGGACACTTTTGAATAAGCACCAGCCATTATTTATAAGAGCTACTTCTGTTCCAGCTGCAGTTGCAACAGGCGGATTAGCTACTGTCATAATCTGACCGCGAACTTCTAACATTGCCTTATGTGGCAGTAGAAATACATCTTCGTCTCGAGTATTAAATGTTCTAATACCAGCTTTATTTGGTTCATTAGAATTTTCATCGAGATACTCAACATACTCAGATTCTGTTACTGTGTCGTCAGTGTCATAAGTTTCTGCTAAATCGAGATAATTTTTAACAGACATTATTTATTAGATTATATAAAATTTCATTGCGGCGCTGTTACTTTAGATATTAATTTTTGTATAATCTGCTCGCCCTTTGGTGATAAAAGTTTTTTTGTTGTTGTTATCATACTACGTTGAGTTTCTTTTGTTGGAGCGATTTCTGATATAACTTGTTTTATCTCAGATGTAAACGGTGTGCCTTTTATTTTATCAGCTATTTTTTGTCCCACCGCAGTTCCAGCGGCAGATGCAGCTCCAGTTGCAAAAGCTTTACCTGCGTCAAGTGCAATTGGTGCAACTTTACGCGCAATTCCCGGGATATTTTCAATAATTTTAGTAACTATATTTCCAAAAAATCCCCCAACTAGTTTCTTTCTATAAATTTTTTTTCTCTGTTTCATTATATCTGAGGATGCATAATTTTCATTGCCAAATCTTTCGCATTATAAAATATGTTTACTATTGCGCGCGTAAGTGTAGGTAATAGGTAAAGACCTCGTTATTTAGATCCAGCTGTCGCCCAGATTGATCTGTCAACTGCATATTTATTGTTGTTATTTGATATTCAACATTTAGTGGATAATAAATAACTTGCCGTGGACTAATTTGCATGAGAGAACCCGGTGGAACATCTGGCGAGAAATTATATATTGTATGACCTTTACTGCCCTGGGCTGAGTAAGATCCAGAAGCAATGGAGCAATTTATTAATATTGTGTTTACGTCGGTTATATTTACCGGCAGTTCACCGTCAAATGTTAAAGTTCGATTAGGAAGAGAAGCATAACCACTACCAGTAAATCCTATAAGTGGTGCGATACTTTTTGGTGAGAAACTAACTATCGTATTATTTTTTAATGTTATTCTAGCCCTTAACGTGTTATAATTCGCTGTTAACTCGAAACTGTCGTCTTTACCTCCCTCTTTTGTTATCAGCTCCTTTATAGTCCTATTTAGATCAGTAATATTATAAGCTCCTTGTGGAATTTTAAATGATTTCCACGTGCGATTTGGAATAGAACGTACATCAAAAATAGAAATTGTAAATTCATCACTGACATCAGTTTTTACGTTAGCCATCGAATTCCAACACGTACATGAAATTAGCCCAATTTCATACTGTTTTTCAGTATCAAGTTGTATTGGTGGAATATATTTTACTGAAAAATTTGCGCTATCTTTCGCGGTTGTACTAGAGTCTAGTAATAATGTTGTTGACATTTTATTTACTATATTTTTATAAAATTAAGTCGCCTTGATTTATATTAAATCACGGTGTAAAGTTTCGTACTCGTCAGATGTCAATAAATTTTCCGATCTCAAATGATCAAGTATGTCAATAATTTCATTGTCAATTTCAACACTAATATTACCAGCTTCTTTTGATGATATCAACAACATTAATCTGCCTATCATTTCAGCAGTTGATGTAAATATTTTTACACCGGTTCCTGTTTTTTCTTTTTCAATTTCCCCTGACGATATAACTAGTGGCTTTTCAGTTTCCACCAGACTCGTAGCTGATGCTCTTTCTAAATCTATTTCTTTTGCTACGGTACTCAAAACATTAGTGTGACGATTGAACTTTTTTTCATTAATTATTTGATTAATAGCTTTGATATAAAGATCGGCTATAATACCTTGTCGGTATTTTGTAATAGCTTTGTAATATTCTTTATTTCCCGGTACCACTAAATCGATTTGTTTCTTATTATCCTCTGATATTTGCGTTAACTGTGCAATTTTTTCGTCAGCATTTTATTCTTTTTTTAAAATATCGTATATTCTCGAATCTTTAAAATTATATGTTGAGTTAAATGTTTTATACTCAACATCTTCTATTTTGTTATTTATATTTTTTAAGTCCATTTCAAATTGTGATAATGCTTTTGGATAAGGTTCATTTCTCAACATCTTCTTAATTTCATCTTCTGATTCTTCAATTTTTTTCTTTATATCTGCTAACCTAATTCTAATCGGCCCAATCGTTAAATTTGCTAATCGTCGTTCAAATTCGAGCGGATTATCAATCAGCCGATTTATTTCAGCTTGTCTAGCAACAGGATTAAGAATATACGCTGTAAGATCTTCAGCTAATCTTCTTCTTTCTTCAGCAGATCTATCAATAATTTTTGCAGCAGCTGCTTCTCGTTGTTCCTTAACTAATCCAACCAAACCTTTTTCCTGTAGCCGCTTAAGTTCTTCTTCTGATAGTGGTTTAGTTTCAGGTTGTTTTCCAAGTAGTGCTTCAGTAACTGGTTTGAGAATCGTAGCTGTTGTTTCTGCAGCAGTTACTTGTCCACGTCGTGCTTGCTGTACTTTTTGCTTAAATGCTGCTTGAGATTGAGCAAGTTTTTTTTTTAGATCTTCTATATGTTTTCTATATTTTGCTCGTTTATCCATAATTATTATATATAAATTTAATAAAATTGAAAAAATTTTAAATAATTTTCTGTGGAAAACACCTTACTGTGAGTAAATGTCAATACAACAGCGAAACATTTTAGTCGGATCATTTGCAAGTTTATCAAATAAGAAAAACTTAGATTGGTCCTTTGTAGCTTTATGATATAATTCGATAAATTTATCTTTTGTCACATCACCGCATTGCTCGTTCGCGATATTTCTAACGTCAACATTGTCCAGTCCTGGAAATAATATAAAACAACCGGT
This sequence comes from Megalonaias nervosa, assembly GCA_016617855.1. Taxonomy (NCBI): domain Eukaryota; kingdom Metazoa; phylum Mollusca; class Bivalvia; order Unionida; family Unionidae; genus Megalonaias; species Megalonaias nervosa. The sequence goes on along the minus strand of JAECUM010008504.1, from coordinate 23,538 downwards.
ATTTCGCCTGATAAATCTGTCAACATTATAAAAACCTTGGGCTAAATAAACAGAATTACATTTCTTATTTCGCGACAGTGAAAAATACGATCTTATTTTGTTCATTTCTACATTGTTTAGCGGAATATCGTCAAAAACTACTATCTTGTGTTCATCCGAATCAAGTTGATTAACTGGAATAAGATCTTCTGGTTGTTTGATAATAAAAAATCTTCACCAGCATCAAGATCATCACGAAGTTTGTCATTGTATTTGCTTAGTAGCTCGTACTTATCTTGCTGCGGATTAATTGTGTAAATATAAACTCGATCGTAGTTAAAATTATCTCCGAGAAGCAAGTTCATAAGCAAATTTGTTTTTCCCGATCCAGTTCGCCCAACAATAAGATAGTGGCAATCTGGAAGTTCATTATTATGTTTATGTTTCACCAACCGCTTTGTATCAAAGTTTAATATCGTCGCCATTGTTGTTATATAATTTTATGTTACATTAAACTGACTAATGTTGACAATTTTATGTAGGATAATAAATAATGAGCTATTATACGAAATTTGGAACATTATTGATAGATTCATGGACTGGAGCTCAGCAAGATGACTTATCAAAGTATGCAACTCTTGATCAGCTCAAAAATGAAATCGATAATTTATTAAATATCACAAGTGTAGATCAAAATGAAGTCGTCGTTTTCCAGGACAAACAAGGACGATTGAAGACAAGTAATGTACAACTGTCAGATGTACTTATACGAATTCCCACCGCAGTTGTTAATAATATTACTTTTACTGACCAAGGTAAGACACAAGATTCCGGTAAGTCAGTTAACGATTATGTTAAAAAAGCTGGTGATTCATTCATGGATAACATTGTCATGAATCGAAATAAAATTATAGACCTTGGAAAGCCAACCGCAGATACAGACGCAGCAACAAAAAAATATGTCGATGATCAAGAATCTAAGTACGTATTAGTCAACGGTGGTATAATGCGTGCATTTCTCAACATGAATAATAATGGTATTAATAATCTCAGAACACCAGAATCTGATTTTGATGCTGCAACGAAAAAATACGTCGATGATAGCAATATCCCGATGACGACGTCATTAAAAACAATCAATGATGAAATGACTACATTAAATACTAATTTTTCTAGTCACGTACAACTGTTTATGAATTTTCGCAGAAACGTGAACAGAACCACTAATGAATTTTTTGGAAGTCCACCAATCGTTGATATTAAACTCTCCGACGTTAACACGAAACTCAATGATATTGTCAGTGGAATACCTAATATTGTTCAAAAAACGAATCTGATTAAAATTCCACACGGACAAATTAAAAATATCGTGTACACAGTAGCATCAGGATCATCAACATGGACACCGCGAAATAACACTCTCGAACATACCGCAGAAGTAACTGGGTTATACAGGCTGTCCATGTACGGTTCGGAAATTACTGCGTCCACTTCATCATCACCGAATGTATATTATAATCCTCTACTGGCGATGCTAAATAAGAACACCAAAGAAACATTTACGTTGACATCAACGGAAATACCCCAAGACGTTACTGGTGGTGTCTGGAATTTATAGCTGAAACTTCTTAATTAATTACTTAACGTCATTAGGTATAATGAATCAAACCAGGAACCAGCACTATTGTAAACAAATATCATATAATGAAAAAAAGTATAGTTGATTTCAATCACATTTCAAAAGAAATTCCAAAACAAGATGTGGACGCTCTAATGCAATATTACAAATATTATCATAAAAATCTTTGGTGCGTGAAAAAATGTTATAAATACTACAACAAAATACTTCGGATAATATCATATTTACCGCTGTTATTGACCGGCTCTGGTATAATTTCAAGTGGAGCATCATTAAATCCGTTTTTGTTAATAATATCGGGCGTTGGTGTTTCTCTTTCAACAGCGTGTAAAAAAATTGAACCTCGGTTTGTGACTTTAAAAAAATGCCTGCAAAAAAGCTAGTATCACCTACAAAAAATTATTTGATCAGATACGATCTTACTTACGGGGTATACAAAATATGATATGGACGATTTAATACGCGAGTTTCGTACTATTGACAGTATGTTAACGGATATCCTACCAATGAGATTCGGCAGGTATGAAAAAGTTTATCAAAAAAAGTATGATAATGATAGGGTATGAAATTTTGTCTAAGCTTTATAAATAATCTTACAAAATTTTCACTTACCTGTTCGCTCGGTGAAGATGTCCTCTTGAAATGCAGCAGTGCAATGGCTAGAAGAAAGATTCTCACCGCCTTTTACACTACTGTTCTGGAAAACCCGTTTGGAAATTCCCTATCTTTTACCTGATCTAGAACATTCTAGAAAATCACGTGATTGAGTCATTCTGGAAATTCCCTATCTTCTGCCTGATACTAGAACGTTCTAGAAAATCACGTGATTGAGTATTATGGAAATTCCCTATCTTTACCTGATTCTAGAACATTCTGGAAAATCTATTGGAAACTCCCTATCTTTGCCTGATTTGAAAACAATTATCAAAAAAGTATGAAATTTTGTGTGAACTTCATAAATAATCTTAATGAAATTTTGTCTAAACTTTATAAATAATATTGGTGAAATCTTCAGTAGTAGGGAAAAAGGCTGGTTATGGATCAGAGATCCTAAAATGCCTCCAAACAAATACGGATCGGGGGGTGGGTGGTGGTGGTGGGTGGTGGCGGGGGTGGTGGCGGGGACCCCCCCGATCCGTATTTGTTTGGGGGTGTTTTAGGAGTCTCTGGGCCAGAACCAGCCTTTTTCCCTACTACTCCCCCTCCCCCCCAATAAAGAAAGATTTTCTTAAATGTGATAAAATGGAAAAAGAAAATGTAAATGAGTACAAAAACGTTAAAACATACATGATATGTGAATTTTCGTTGCTGCATAGCAGAAGGAAAAATGAGAGTACACCCAGAAGCATCAACAGAAAGTACTAAATTAACATTACAAACGAAGTAAAAAGAGATAACTTTCAAAAATATAATATTTTCAAACTTCATCTCATAAATGTTGAGAAGAAAAAAAAATGCAACATAAAAATTACAAGCTATACTATGAGACTTTGAACAAGGAGAATAAGACTATGAGAATTTGAATAAGGAGAAACAGAAACAAAAACCACAAAAATGTTGATACTCTGGAGACACCTGAACAACTCAAGTTTAATTTAAAGAATATAATATAACTTGACTGTAAATTAAGTACTTTTTCTGACAATATTGTTACTAGCTACAATTTTAACGCATCTATAAACTCTGTATCACAAATAATTATTCCAAGCTAAACTAATTTTTTTTTATATTGGAAATATTTAAGTTAAACAAACATAAACTCTAGTACACGTTTAGCAGAATGTAAAGACGCATATATGTTCAGAATGTGTATTTGTCATTCAGGGCATTTTAATTTCAACTAAAAAAGTAAAGTGAGTTTATCAGAGATTATATTGTAACAGCGAAAATTGATGTAACAAATGGAGAAACAAAATAAAAACTATTGGAGATGCAAAGAGTATGAAAACACAATAAGGTCGATCTAGCATTACACTGAAGGAAACTTTATAAAATAAATAGTACTCACAGAACAATTACATCGAATTAGAGCGGAGAGAGGATAACTCTATTTACATAATAAAAGTGAATTCCTCTTTACTTTTGTAAACCTGAATAACGGATGATAGCTCCAAAGTCATATTTTGAGCGATATGTTAAAATATTATAAGAACGGAAGGATTGAAAAACGCCAAGTCCAATAACTAGTATGCAGTGCTCCTTTTCTTTGTCCCGCAAAAGACTTTGACACTCCCTATCCATGGTTACCAAATATACTTACAACAGTATCAACGTAATTTGAAGGTTAGATATCTATGATACTGAGACTAAGTATTTAAATATAGACTGTTTAACGTTTTAATGTTCTATTGTGATGACTATGTTAACTAGCACGGATCTCATTGAAACGTGAGATTCTGGCAGGATGGATGGCAGCATCTAATTGCGGGAGCTCTTATAGGCATCTGATAGGTCGAAATGTACCTAAATAAGTTAAATTTGTTTATATCTGATTGCCGGATTTCATAGAGGTATTTGACAGGTCGAAATGTACCCAAACTAGTCAAATCTGTTTACAAATATCACATTTATTTTCAAATAATAAAACTGCTTCATGAAAGTAAAATAACTTTTGCCAGTGAACAAGTTTTTAATACAAACAAGCATCAGAGATCTGAAGTAACTTAATATGGTAGTAACATATTAACATACAACCACATTATGACTGGAGATATTTCAGTTCTGGATGAAAACATAACTTGTCGGGTTAAATTTTCCACTGATGTGACAAACGCTGAAACATCACATCCAAAAAGACAGAAAGGAACCCTGCTAAAATGTTATTTTATAAACTAATACTGATGCCAATACCAACACATGTAGAATTAGATCATCAACCAACACTAAAACTCTCTAACCAACACTTTAGCCAAAACAACTTACACCTCCATCAATAATATTGCTCAAACATTCGGTTAATTTTTTCAAGCCACTTTAGATTTTGTCAATACAGTGTTTGACTTGGGCTAGGAGACTGGGTGTAATCGAAAATTCGAGATAGTTTTTTTTAATATGTGGGGTGAGCACAAGAATGATGTTTAGTAGGTTGAAGAAGCAAGGTAGGAAAAACAAAATTCTTGGTTTTAGATAATATTAAGTTTACTATTGCCAATGCTATTGCTGCAACTATATAATGTATTGCTACACTTATTTCTTTTAATAACATTTTAGTCTTTCTATGACAGCAAGTTTCCTGTTGGTTCTTTCATCATCTTCATGTTTAAATTTGTAAGACTTTACGATATTTCCACTTTGCATGGTTAGTTTTAGAATCTTTTGTTCATGTTCTTCAATTTCTTCCCTACTTTTCTGTTTTCATATATATATATATATATTCATCATAATGATCGAGTTTTCATTAAAAGCTTCATTTTGTATGTGGAAAATTCAACGTCGTGTTATTTCTCTAACTAGTGTGATCTCTCAAGTGGGATCTGTTGCGAAATATAGTCGCAACAGAGGGTGTATATAAGAGAGAACTGAGCAATTAGTTTCATTCCGATTTTGGAGTCATTCTCATATCTTGTGCTCCTGTTGTAAGTCTGCAGGAGTGTTTTATGTTGTACTCGGATATTATCCGGGAAGAAAAACATTTGTTTGGACTTTTCAAGGGAAATTAAAAGTGCTTATTATTTTGGACTATAGTAGTATTCTGGAACTGTTATAAATTATTTGAAGGAGTTCTGGATGATGCCCTCTTGACAAAATCACGATTCTTGGAAGATCAGTAGATTTCCGGTTTTGAAAATTTTAAGAAACTTTTCGTTCATTTAGGACTTTCATAGACCTTTATAAGGATTAATTTGGATTCACTTCATAATACTGTAAGATCCTCACACATTTTTAATTTATAATTTTGATTGTTTGTCACGTTTTGCAAAACTTGCTGGTTTTGATTCTTTCTGTTACTTAGTTTATGATCATAGGATCGTGACATTTGTAAAATTAATTTTTAAGAAAAGTTAAATAAATAATATTGGTAAATAATTAGACATATTTATTTTATTTCGTTTTGTTTAGAGGTTAGGACTTATCAAAAGCATCATGACTGAAAGACATTTGAGGTAGCAGCTGACCATACATGTATACATTTAAATCCTTTTAAAACCAATTTAAAAGCGGGAAACTTGAAACAAAAAACCAAATTCCATCTAGAGGTCGCCACAGTTATTTCTTTATTGTTTGTCAAATAAATATTTCCCGATCTACTACTGTTGATAAGAAATGACCATACCAAAAGAAAATGGGACACAAGACCATGAGTTTCAATACCTTACATTAATTCTTATATATCTTTCTCGCCATTCAAAACTGGCTGAACGTTATATTTGCTTAAACTTGCACCATTATCTGCATGGCCATTGTTTTGATAAAATGTATGTGAAATTAATGTTTTACATTTAAAAAGTGGTGGTGCATGGGGAGGGAGCGCTGCCGGGAACATTTTTCTTGCAGCTGAATTTTTCACTGTATTTCACCATCACCTTAGTGAAAGGGGCCAATTCTTCATAAAATATATATTGATAAGGGGGAAGAACATTAAAGCTGTTCTCTATAGCAGAGTAGGGGCGCAACTAAAGAATATTGACCACACCCGCCCCACTCCCCCCAGGCGCCTCAAAGCTGGTGCTGCCACTACACTTAACTGTGGGCACTAAATTTTTTTTTCTCTCTCTCTCTCTCTCTCTCTCTCTCTCTCTCTCTCTCTCTCTCTCTCTCTCTCTCTCTCTCTCTCTCTCTGGAGTAAATGGAACTCTACTCTTAATAATTTTAGAAATCATTGGCAGAGTGATAACAACATTCATTAATAAAACAACTTGACCTGGCAAAGTCTATCACGTTACATTTATGCGTGTATTAAAAAGAATCCTGTCCACATTTATTTAATTTAACCATTCGTCTGAATTACAGTGCTCTAACATTCATATAAAGACTATTTTGGATATATAATAGCCGTACGGAATTACTGTGAATTCATTTAAGGACACTTTGGGATTATAACATAGTGATTCTTCCTTAATTGATGATACATCATTACAATACAGACTATCATTTGGAACACCTTTGGAACTCATTCGGATTGCTCGAAACTTTTAGAATTGATAGAACGTTTAGGACTTTAAGAATTTATTCACCATACTGTAAGTTGTTTTAATTCTTTCACTTTTGTATTTTAGGGAAATAAATTATATTTTCAATTATACAAACTTTGCGTCTTGTATCTTGTGTCTTCTTTTTATCATTAAGCACTAGTTTTAAAAAAACAAGCAAAATGAGTATATAATTAAAAAAATAGTTACTAGATTTGTATGGGAAACTATGAACTCGATTTTTTTTTAGTAATACTGTACTCCTAACGTTGTGCAGTATTGCTCAGCTAAACTCGTTCATATTTCCCATATAAATGCAGTAACCTATAATTAACGGAATAAAAGAGGAAGAAAAATAACTCCGCCATTTATTATATTAGAAGCTTAGTGACATTCCTATGTAAAGTTAAAGATGCTGTATTATAAGGTTATCTAAATACACGCCTAATTCCATGTATAGATTCGTAATCCGAGGGTCGCGGGTTTTATGCACGCCCAGATCAGCCTGGGTTTCGGCTGTTTCAGTGTGTAGTTGAGAACGGCAATTGGCTCCTATGTCCTGGGCATGATGTAACCAATAATGTGTTAAACGTGCCGTTAAATAAAAACAAACAAATTCTATGGAGGAAAACAACATATATCAGTTTAGCTTCTTTTAGGGGTTTTTTCTCTCTAAAGTTAAATAATATACAGTATCTTCTGACTATAAGTCCCCCCTGTCTTTATCGAACCTTATTATATATGTATTGTTGTGGGATTTTTTCGAAAGAATTCAGATTTAAGAAAAATAATTTTTAGGAAGAATTGTAATAAAAAATTGTTTTGAAAGAATTCAGAGAATACAAATATAGTTTTACCTAAGAGCTGGCCCCGCCTCCAAGAAACGTTAATTGCTGTCAAAAACTCCATAGATGCAATATTGAAATAGTAAAGAATAGTTCTCTAATGGTGCTGTAATGTCCAAATAGTAAAGAATAGTTCTCTAATGGTACTGTAATGTCCAAAATGGTTTCTTGGCTCAGATCTCAATAAAAACAACAACCACAGTTTATTAGTACAAACATATATCTATATAAAGGTGCTAGTAATAGCAGTAAATAATTCTTTAATGGCGCCGTAACATCAAAATATTTTGTCTGTTATTTTTCGTCTCTCGTCTATAATTTTCTTATTAGGACGAAACCTAATGCCCTTTATGATAGATTATTCTGTGTGTGTGTGTGTGTGTGTGTGTGTGTGTGTGTGTGTGTGTGTGATTTGGATTTTTAACGTAGCTTGAACAATTTTTCAGTCATATCGCTACGGTGTCTGCAGCGTGGCAGTTTATAGTGATGTCTAGCACTGGGGCAGCATGCCGCAGACACGTAGCATGATATCCCAATCATTCAAATTATCCTGACACCAGGCCGACCAGTCCTAACACTAACCTCTTAATGCTGAGCGCCAAGCGAGGCAGCTGTTAGTACCATTTTTATAAGTCTTCGGTATGATTAGACCGGGGTTCGAACCCGCGACCTCCTGCATCCGAAGAGGACACTCTAACCACTAGGACACCGGAGCGGTCTAGATTATTCTGGTATAAACCAGCTCGAAATGATAGTTGTAAATTCTGATGCTAAATTTGGAGCTGGAACTGACTTTTCTGGGCGACAGTCATATCAGTCAACTGTTTTACATGTGTTTCTCCGCTTCAGCTTAGAGGAATTTTGTTTTTCTTCATAACTCCTGATATATTCGGTGTCAGCGGATTAGACTATTGTGGTAACAATTCTAAAAGCAAGAAAAAGAGAACAGGCCCGAAGTACTGGTGAAAGTGTAGAAATATCTGTGATTCCATTTGTAGCGTGTATGCACTATCTGTTTTTCCATTTCTAATGTGTGTGAACTAGCAGCAATTCCATTTTTAATGTGAATGAACCAGCGGTGATTCCATTTCTAATGCGTGTGAATTATCGATGATTCCATTTCTAATGCGTGTGAACTATCGATGATTTTATTCTATCGCTAGAGGTCCTTGCTACATGTGATTGATTTGCACTGATTTCATTTGGAAGAAAGGGAATAAAAACTTCATGCATACAATAGGAAATGTTTCTCATACTTAATATATTGGTGAAAAATAATACTAAATAAAATTCTTTTTAATTGAAACGGGTTTGTTATTTATGAATGATTACAGTAGTGACAGTATAATTATGTGTATTACGAGGATCATAAAAAAGTTAAAGTGGTGTCAGCATCATTATGTGTATTACGACCATCATGACTGATTAAAGTAGTGTCAGCATCATTATGTGTATTACGACCATCATGACTGATTAAAGTAGTGTCAGCATCATTATGTCTATTACCAGCATCATGAATGATTAGAGTAGTGTCAGCATCATTATTTCTATTACTGGCATCATGAATGATTAAAGTAGTGTCAGCATCATTATGTCTATTACCAGCATCATGAATGATTAGAGTAGTGTCAGCATCATTATGTCTATTACCAGCATCATGAATGATTAGAGTAGTGTCAGCATCATTATTTCTATTACTGGCATCATGAATGATTAAAGTAGTGTCAGCGTCATTATTTCTATTACCAGCATCATGAATGATTAGAGTAATGCTAGAATCATTCAAAATTATGTCTATCTATGAAGGAAATTTTTTTTAGATGCTCTTTATAATGATTTAATTAATCACTACTTGAAATGAAATATTATTTAAATATACATCTCTCGATATTTTATCTTGAGGTTGTATTTGCCATGCCATAGTATTGTTATGTTTTTGCCATGTGACTGGTAAGACCTTTGCCCGCTTTGTTTTACAGGCGAATGTTTTTTTCTTTTTTTTTTTGTTTGCATTACTTGCAACCATTGTACATGTATTACCTTTATTATTATTATTAAATTAGTACTGTATATTGTTTGCATGCCACGTACTTTGTATAACGTTTTGCTTGCTATCTTTGCTGCAAGGTGTTTATTGCAGTTTTTCTCTTTTGTTGCGAATGTATTTAAAGTATTCTTTCTGTGTGATTTAAGTAATCTTCTGCTTACTTTCATTGTTTCGAAAGTATTTATTGTAATTGTGGAACTATTTGCAGAAAATGTAAATATATTAGAAATGTTTCAATCTCAAATTTGTCAATAGGCTCTCTTATACAGAGAGGAAGGTAAAAACAGTTTATACATTTGTGCTTCTTCTTTCTTCTGTCTCTTTTCTATCTTCTTTTCTCCCTCCCTAATTATGTCCTTTCCTGTGTGAAAGGTAAAGGTACTAACAAACTGTATTTGCATCTTAGCTTTTTATGTACAGTTATTTTAATATTTGATGTACTGAATTGTCAGACATGCCTGCCCAAAGTGTTTTATCCAAATAGCTGTAAGTTGTTACCTGATGACTGATAAAATTTTGTATCCATGAATTGTCAGGGTTCAGATGACAAATCTAATTTATTTTCTACAAGATACACATTTCCTACAAAAAGAATTATTATTATTGAATACACAGTCCTAATAGATATGAATGCTCTTTTTAGCAATTTTTCAAGTCAGTCTAGAGGAGTAGCAGCTTTTTTAACAACAATTTTGAATTTAAAATAAAGCAAATAGACAGAGAGGGAAATAAGATTATTATAGATATGCAAATAGAAAATAAAAACATAACGTTATTAAATAGTTATGGTCCCAATAAAGACTCTCCTAATTTTTATCGACAGTTAAAAACTGATTTAAATGACTATCATCTTGATAATCATAGGAGGAGATTTTAATTTAGTTATGGATTGACAACAAGATACATAAAATTACGTCACACTGAACAACCCAAAATCAAGATACATAAAATTACGTCACACTGAACAACCCAAAATCAAGAGAGAAACTGATAAAGATTCCAAATGAATTTGGACTAATTGATATCTGGAGAGAAATTCATGGAGACAAAAAAAAAATATACTTGGAAGGGTAGGAAGAAAAAGAGCAAGTCTTCATTTTTTTTCTGGTTTCTGAGAACTTGCTTATAGATATTGAAGCTGCAGATATTGTTCCAGGGTACAGAACAGACATTCTCTCTTAGCATTAGTGTATAAAATGGCGAATTTTAAGAAGGGAAAATCATTTTGGAAGTTCAATAACTCACTACTTAATGACAAGACATGTATTGTAAATATAAAAGAAGTAATTAAAAACATTAAATTACAATATTGGTCAGATATTTATGTCCCCAATAATGTCAGTGATATTCCAAATGATGAAATACAATTTACGATAAATAACCAGTTATTTTTGAAGTTCTTTTAATGGAGATTAGATCTAAAAATATCTTATTCTTCTTTCAAGAAAAGGCAAACAGAGACTAGGGAGAAAGATCTAATTAAAGAGATTAATAATTTATCAGATGATAATGAAATAATGAATATAAACTTGATATGTAAAAAGCAAAATGAATTACAAGAATTGCGTCAGGAGAAACTTAATGGTCATATGATTAGGTGTAGAGTTAGATGGAGTGAAGAGGGTGAGAAAAAGACAAAATACATTTGCAGCTTAGAGAACCGAAGCTATCTCAGCAAATATATGAAAAGTATCATAAAAAGTGACAACACTATCATTACCAAACAAAATGAAATACTTGAAGAGACGCAATCCTATTATGAAAGTCTAAATGTCTCAAGAGATGTAGAAAATCTAGATCTGAACTTAATAATCAATTACTCTGATATTCCAAAACTAAATACAAAATAGAGCCAAGAATTAGAGGGTAAGATTTCTTTTTCTGAAGCTTTAGCTGCCTTAAAAAGTATGCAAACTTGTAAGAGTTTTGGTTCTAATGGGTTTTCTGCTGAATTTTTCAATTTCTTTTGGAATGATTTATGATATTTTCTAGTTAGGTCAATTAACTTTGGATATGAAATAAATAGTCTCTCAGCAACTTTCAGAAGGAAGTTTTAGTACTTGTATTCCTAAAGGTGATAAATATTAAATTATTTAAAAACTTGGAGACCAATATCTCTTTTTAATGCTACCTATAAAGTGGCCTCAGCATGTATTGCAAACAGGATTAAAATAATATTAATGGACTTAATGATGATCAAACTGGTTTTATGCCTGGTAGATCTATTTATGAAAATATAAGAGCAGTATATAATATAATGTTTTACAGTGAAAAGCATAACATACCAGGTATGTTACTTTTAATTGACTTCAAAAAAGCTTTTGATTCTGTGGAATGGGAATTTTTTTATTTAAAGTACTAAAATTTTTCCGTAATTCAATTATAAAATGGATTCAAACTTTTTATCACAATATAAGATCGTGTGTAACTGTTAACGGACACATCTCATCTTGGTGTCATTTATATAGAGGATGCAAACAAGGCGATCCCCTTTCACCTTATTTTTACTCTTTGCAGAGATACTGTCATTAATGATTAAAATGAATAAAGATATAAATGGTATTAATATAGATGGAAATGAATTTCTAATATTTCAGTATGCAGATGATGCAACATTGTTTTTTTTTCAATGGATCTGAAAAAACTCTTAAAAATATAATGCATACTTTAAAATTCTAAACAAAGACCTCCAGCCTTAATGTAAACATAGAGAAAATAAGAATAATATGGATGGGAAGCATGAAAAACAGCAACAGCAGTTTGTGTATAGAGTATAATTTATGCTGGATAGATGATAGTTTTACAATATTAGGCATTATCTTCGCTACAGATTTAAGTCTCATGATAAATCTTAATTATGATAGTAAATTAAATGATATCAAAACACAACTGACTCAGTGGTCGAAGAGAGTTCTTACCCCCTATGGGAAAATTATTGTTATAAAAACACTTGCTTTATCAAAATTAAATCACATATTAATAAGTCTACCAAATCCTCCAGAATAGTTCATTAAAAAAATTAAATAGTTTAATCTACAAGTACTTGTGGAAAGGATCAGTTGATAAGATATAAAGAAAAGTAATAAATAAAAGTTAATAAGAAGGGGAACTTGCAATGATTGACATAAAAACATTCATTTGTTCTCTCAGAATATCCTGGGTTTGAAGAACACATCTAGACCGCTCCGGTGGCCTAGTGGTTAGAGCGTACGCCTCGGATGCAGGAGGTCGCGGGTTCGAACCCCAGCCGAGTCATACCAAAAACTTTAAAAAATGGTACTAACAGCTGCCTCGCTTGGCGCTCAGCATTAAGAGGTTAGTGTTAGGACTGGTCGGCCTGGTGTCAGGATAATGTGACTGGGTGGGACATCATGCTACATGTCTGCGGCATGATGCCCCAGTGCTAGACATCACTATAACCTGTCACACTGCAGACATCGTAGCGATATGACTGCAAAATTGTTAAAGCTACGTTAAAAATCTAAATCACACACACACACACTTACCAACACACACACACACACTTACCAAAAGTACAAAATGGAGTAAACTCATGTTTCATTGTTTTAATTTTTTGAAGGATTTCAACAAGCTTAGTATCAATTATATAGAAAGGAACACAGAAGATACTGATAATATATTTTGGAAAGGTGTTTTTATTTCTTATACCAAATACTCTAAAAAATTTATTCCAAAGACTTTTTAAGATTTTCTTGCTGAAACCCTAATGTATAATGAAAATATTAAGATCGGAGGGTCTTTATTTTTTAGCAAAAAATGGTTGGAAAAGGTATACTATTTATAAACCATATTGTCGTAAGTAATGGATAATTCCTTTCATAGCAAAAAGTGAATGACATGTATAATATTGGAACTAACTTTCTACAATATGCAGGAGTCCTTAATTTGGTGAAATCATATATGAATAGATTATCTATCGAATTCCATCCGGAAATTTTGGAAAAACCTTGGATTGCAAAAAAGACCTTACTCATCCTTAAAACTAAGAAAGGATGCAGAAATATTTATAGTACCTTAGTAAAAGACACGACACATACATATTAGAAACTAAAGCACTAATTAAATTGAAAACGTAACTTAATTTACCAGACCAATTAGATTTGGCAAGGTATTTTTCCTTAACATACAAAATTACAAAAGATTCTAATCTAATTTGGCTTCAGTAAATTACTGCATAGAGTTCTTTCAACAAATACCTTTCTAGAAACAATTGGAATAGCAAATAATAATAAATAGTCTTTTTATATGGATGCATCTGAAACATTTATTAGCCTTTTTTGGGACTGTGCAACTGTACAGCAGGTTTGTAATGACTTAAGCCAGTGGATTAGAAACAACGCATACCTTTTAACTTACAGGAATAATTGTCGGTATGTTAGAAGAAGGCAATGTAATTAATTTCATATTGCTAATATCTATAAGATACATATACAATATGTGCCATGAAAGTAAACCTCCATCCCTACCTTTATTTAAATTTGGTTTAAAATGATACTACACTTGTGAGATGGAATATGCCAAAATAAATTATAAATTGGAACGTTTTGAAACTGAATGGCACAAATTTATTACTTTTGTTGTATAGTAGTCATTTTCTGTCTATTGTTTGAATGTTTTCGATATATTTATGAAAATTAGTTGATGCATCTATAATCTTGAATTATCTCTTGGTTATATTTTTTTACGCATCATTAGGAACTAGTTTGATAAGATTCATATGTATACCTATTATAAGCTTCATGTGTATACCTATTATAAGAATCACGTGTATACCTATTATAAGATTTATGTGTATACCTAGTATAAGATTAACGTGTATACCTTTTATATGATTCATGTGTATACCAAGTATAAGATTCACGTGTATACCTTTTATAAGATTCATGTATATACCTAGAATAAGATTCACGTGCACACCTAGTATTAGATTCATGTGCATACCTAATATAAGATTCATGTGTATACTTAGCATAAGATTCATTTGTATACCTAGTATAAGATTCACGTGCATACCTAGTATAAGATTCACGTGTATACTTAGCATAAGATTCACGTGTATACTTAGCATAAGATTCACGTGTATACTTAGCATAAGATTCATGTGCATACCTAATATAAGATTCATGTGTATACTTAGCATAAGATTCACGTGTATACCTAGTATAAGATTCATGTGTATACCTAGTATAAGATTCATGTGTATACTTAGCATAAGATTCATGTGTATACCTAGTATAAGATTCATGTGTATATCTAGTATAAGATTCATGTGTATACTTAGCATAAGATTCACGTGTATACCTAGCGTAAGATTCACGTGTATACCTAGTATAAGATTCATGTGTATATCTAGTATAAGATTCATGTGCATACCTAGTATAAGATTCATGTGTATACTTAGCATAAGATTCACGTGTATACCTAGTATAAGATTCATGTGTATACCTAGTATAAGATTCATGTGCATACCTAGTATAAGATTCACGTGTATACTTAGCATAAGATTCACGTGTATACTTAGCATAAGATTCACGTGTATACCTAGTATAAGATTCATGTGTATACCTAGTATAAGATTCACGTGTATACCTAGTATAAGATTCATGTGTATACTTAACATAAGATTCATGTGCATACCTAGTATAAGATTCAGGTGTATACCTAGCATAAGATTCACGTGTATACCGATTATAAGATCCACATGTATACCGATTATAAGATTCACATGTAAACCGATTATAAGATTCACATGTATACCGACTGATAAGATTCACATGTATACCGATTATAAGATTCACATGTATACCGACTGTAAGATTCACATGTATACCGATTGATAAGATTCACATGTATACCGATTGATAAGATTCACATGTATACCGATTATAAGATTCACATGTATACCGATTATAAGATTCACATGTATACCGATTGATAAGATTCACATGTATACCGATTATAAGATTCACATGTATACCGATTATAAGATTCACATGTATACCGATTATAAGATTCACATGTACACATATTGTAAGATTCACATGTATACCGATTGATAAGATTCACATGTATACCGATTATAAGATTCACATGTATACCATTATAAGATTCACATGTATACCGATTGATAAGATTCACATGTATACCGATTATAAGATTCACATGTACACCTATTATAAGATTCACATGTATACCTATTACAAGATTCGTATGTATACCTATTATAAGATTAATATGTATATCTATTATATACATATATCTATTATATACATATACCTATTATATACATGTATTCTTAGAATACTGCACTGGTGGCCTTGTCATAGAGGTGCTCTATTACTGTGATAAGGTTGGCATTGATGTTGTACAGTCTCATGGTTGCCCACAAGGCTGCATGCCCTACCGTGTCAAATGCCTTCTTGAAATCCACGAAGACGTGGTACGGATCTTGCTGGTGTTGGAGGTACTTCTCACACAATATCCTGAGGTTGAGGATCTGCTCTGTTGTGCTGCGTCCTGCTCTAAAACCTGCCTGCTCCTCGACAATGATCTTTTCAGCCTGTGGCTTTAGTCTTTTCAGCAGTATCCTCAACATGACTTTGCTTGGATGGCTTATAAGACTGATTGTACGGTGGTTTTGACACTGTTGCAAGTTGCCTTTCTTGGGGAGGGTGATGATCAGTGATTGGTTCCACGGCGATGGCCATACTCCTGATTGCCAGATCTTGTTGCAGATGTTTATGAGGGCGCTAATCATTGCTTCTGCTCCTGCTTGGAATAGTCTGCTGCGATGTTGTCCACTCCTGCTGACTTCCTCTTTTTCAGCGATCTCACTGCTGCTTCTACTATACTTCTAGTATACTTCAACGGCAGCATAGGGGACTGGTTCAGAACGACAGTCGGAGTCAGACAAGGCTGTCTGCTCTCTCCCACACTATTCAACATCTTTCTGGAGAGAATCATGGCTGACGCGCTTGAAAAGCATGAAGGGACAGTCAGCATCGGAGGCAGAACAGTCACCAACTTACGTTTTGCCGACGACGTTGATGGACTAGCAGGAAATGAGCAAGAAATAGATAGCTTAGTAGAGAGCCTCGACAAAACCTCTGCAGCCTACGGCATGGAAATCAGTGCATAGAAGACCAAACTGATGACCAACAACACCAAAGGCATCAGCACTGACATCAGTGTCCAAGGTACGAAGCTAGAAACAGTCCACAGCTTCAAGTATTTGGGGGCAATTGTAACAGATGAAGGATCGAAGCCTGAAGTACTCTCCAGGATTGCGCAGACATCAGCAGCACTGACAAAACTGAAGCCCATCTGGAACGACAAGAACATCGCACTCAGTTCAAAGGTCAGACTGATGCACTCACTGGTGATCTCCATATTTCTCTACGCCTGTGAATCATGGACCATAACAGCTGACTTAGAGAAAAAGATACAGGCCACAGAGATGAGATGCTTCCGAAAGATCCTCGGCATCTCATACAATGACCGTGTCAACAATGAAGAAATACGGCAAAGGATCAGACAAGCCATTGGGCCTCACGAAGACCTCCTGACCACAGTGAAAAAACGTAAACTGCAGTGCGATGAGCATGTCTCACGATCATCAGGACTTGCCAAGACAATCCTGCAAGGCACTGTACAAGGAAGAAGAAAGAGAGGCAGACAGAGAAAGAGGTGGGAAGACAACATCCGAGAGTAGACAGGCTTGACACTGAGCGACTCACTGAGAAAGACGGAAAATCGAGAGGAATGGAGGAAGCTGGTTGTTTGGTCTTGTGTGGTGCCCCAACGGTCTACCAGACTACGGGACTGATGATGATGATGATGATTCTTAGAATACTCCTGTCTCTTGATCTCTGCTGCTCCAGACTTCTTTCACGTTTCTTTCTTACATCTTATTGTATTTTGCTGTCTTCAGCCTGTCCTCTTTTCTTCTCGTGCTTATACCCCATTTTAATGGCAGAAAATATAGCTTTTTGAAGCCTTTAATTACAGAAGATAAAACTTGTGTAGAAAATGAATTGTAACGTAGTCCGTGAGATGGTTCCCAGACTCATGGCTACCGATGTATGGGGAATATTTAAAGGAAAGTAAAAAAGAAACAAATATATATACAGCTCTCTGTTTTGTCAGTGAAAGAAGAGAATGATCTCTAAGTTTCATTGGCATTGGTTAAGTCGGGAATACTTCCTTTACTATTTCCAAAATTTAAATTTTTTTGATTATTAGTTTGAGGAGAGACGGTTGGAATGCGAACAGTTCTTTTAAAGCCAATTGATGCAAATTATTTGTAAACAAAATCGATTTCTTTTGCTATCAAAAGTGTTTGATTACTAGTATTTTTGTTTATCGTACGCAGTGCATGCCCAGCCATTTAACAGCGTCATCATCAGCAGGGCGTTGAGCCTGCCCTCCACCGGGGAACTTTCTGACTGGACAGTTGTTCACACTGTGTGACATGGTCTGTAGAGCATCACAGCTACAGGAAGTGTCATTTGCCTGGCCCCATCTAACAAGACTGACTGCACAACGACCCTAACCTGTCCGGAAACGTCATCGAAGGTTAAACCTTATCTCAGCAGTTTTGTGGTTGCTTCCTGACGACGGAGATATGGAGGAGGAATGTTCGTGATTACCTGCAGCCATGGTAAAGGAGTAGAACGTAGTGTTCCAGAGACTATGCGCATTATTTTGTTGAACTGGACGTCAATCAGCATAGCACGGGACGATCGAGTCCAGAGAGGAGCGCAATACTCAACTGTTGAATAACAGAGGGCCAGTGCTGATGTCTTGAGTGTCTGAGCACTAGCTCCCCATGTTGAACCAACCAGTTTGCGCAGTAAATTGTTTCGAGTGCTCAGTTTTGCTACAGTTTTCTTCAGTTGGTTATAGACAGTCAGTGATCTGTCCAATATCACTCCAAGGTATGTTGGTGTCGGGTCGTGTTTTATGTGCTGCCCGTTGAAAAGGATGCAAAGCTCACGGTTTGCATTTGCATTTTTTACGTGGAAGACGCTGGGGACTGTCTTTGTTGTGCTTGGCTGTAGGCTCTATTTCTTGAAGAAGTCCGCCATTTCTTCCAGGTCTTTCTTCAGTACCTCCTCAAGCTCAGTAAACGAGCAGCTTGGGTCCCGAGAGCAATGTGGTCTGCATACATGAACTTGCGCGAATGTGTTTCAGGCAAGTTATTGATATAAACATTGAACAGACTCGGCGACAGAACAGACCCTTATAGGAGTCCATTAGTCTGACGTCTGCACTAGCTGAAGCTCTCTATGACCCACACTCTTAAGCGTCTGTCGCGAAGGAATAATTCCATAGTCTCAACTATCCAGCTCAGCAATACTCTGGAAATTTTCAACAACAGCTCTGCATGCCAGACTGTGTCATATACCCCTGTTAGATCAATAGAACAACTCCAGTTTTAAGGTTCCTCTGATAAACATTTTCAACATGCGTAGTCAGGGTAAGGACTTGATCGCAAGTGCTGTGGCCATGCCTGAAGCCTGCCTGCTCAACAGTTATGATGTTCTCCAAGTCCGGACCGATTCTTTGATTCTTTGTATATCTGGCGCTCCAGTATCTTGAAACAGACAGAATGCAATGAGATTGACCGATAGATCGCTGAATTATGGGGATCTTTGCCATGCTTTGGGATCGCAATAATCTTCGCCTGGCGCCACAAAGTCGGCATACACTTTTCCCTAACAACCCGGGTGTATAATGTGGCGAGCCATATCTTTGCCTTATGGTCAAGATGATTCAGGAACTCAGTCAGGATATTGTCATATCCTGCTGCTTTGCCTGATTTGATGTTACATAGCACATTTTCGAGCTCTGTTGTTGTAAATGCCTCTGGAGTATATTGTTCTAATCCATCTGCCTTCCGACGGTAGTATTGTCGCCACTCATCTCGTTCTTGATATCGATGATGTTTCTTCAGGGGTGCTTTTGTCACTTGTAGTAAGTGGCTAACAACAGCATTTGGTTTAACAACAGGGTGAACTTGAACTGGTGGTTGCTGAGCAGTGCCAAGTGAGTAAATCAAGCTCAAGCATTTCCGGCTGCAACGCATGAATTTGAGTGTTTCTGTAGTGTCCTCCCAGCGAGTGCGCTTGGCAGTGTCTAGGTGATCTGCTGTGTCTGAGTCTCCAGATGCTTCATACTCTGTGCTCACTGTTTGTCTTACTGGCCGATGATGGTCACCAATGGAGTTGACCCAACGGAGGTCAGCACTATTGCCATCTTGCAGAATGAAAGGTTCCACGTTCCTTGGAGTTGTGAGTCAGATGGAGATTATTGCTCATTGCCTACTATATCAAGTGTTCCCCGACTTCATCGGGGTACGAGTAGCCCCAGTCAAGGTGATGACTGTTGATGACTAATTACTAGCATCAAAGAAAGAAATTTGTTGTGTGCTTAAAATTATGTCTCTTGAAACTGGAGTCCATTTTAGGCTTTATATTTACAGTCAAATTTTAATCCACGTATAGATTTTTATTTTTTCTCCAATGTGAGTTCAATTGTAATCGAATAAACTGCCGTCTGATAAAATATTTGTCGGGCGAATAGAAATTGCAAATAAAGCATAATATTTAGGACACTTTTCCACAATTATAATTAATTGCACGGCAGATCATATACCTATTGTCATGTGTATCTAATCTGGATCATTTGTTTAGATATGGATTTTTTATTTTTTATTTCATTATATGCTATTGGAATGTAACATTGTATATTGGACATAACCTTCTCCAAAATCAAGTTTATTTTCTATTTGACCTGAATTATTAATTTCTTAAATTTTTTTGTAAACAACTAATACATGGCTAAAATATTACCTATGTGTATGTGTTGAATATCAGGATCATTATTAATACAAGTAATAATGTTTATTCCGGAATTCGTCTAGGTTATTAAAATTACCCTTCAATTTACCTGGTGTACCTGACATTGTCCATGTTATATATTATAATTTTTGTAACAGACTTTCCAATAATAACTAACGTTTTGTTTTGTAAACATTAAGAACTTTCTAGAAGGTTATTTTCCATTAGTTAATTTTTTGTTTTTTTTAAATGTTAATTGTGGTTAAGTAGAGGGCTATATAATTTTGATTATTTATTCGTGCTTAAAATCTAACAGAATCAATCAATTTTTATTATTGTTATAACCAGTCGTTCATTTGGGCTGAAATTTATTTCTTCAAATTAATCAGTTCGAGTGATTTTTCTCTGGAAATACAAAAGTGATCTGATAACATTCTTGGACAGAGATATAAATTGAGATTTATAGTGAATTCAAACCTGGAATTATATTATTGTTTCAACAAACGACTGTTGGCACATCAGCATTATATAGGTAATCACAACCACAACAACACTTTCAGCATTGGATTTAATTTGTTGTTCCACTAAAATTTCCTCAGTTATAAAGACTTGTGTCTTTAATTCTAGGATTATCTTGGGATTTAGTTCGCAATACCGTAAGTTACTTTTTCATTTTTACTTTGTATTCATGGGAAATAAATTATTTCTTGAATTTTACAAGGTTTGTTGCTTTTCAATATTTTCTGTTACTTATTTTAAGAGCATAGACTCGTAACACTATAAAATTCCTCTAACTTAATTGAACAAGAGAAAAAGCTTTGTGAGCTCCATAAAAATAGAACAGTCTGTTTTATAGGTTCTGAATTATATAATTAATTCTTAATTTAAGCTGAAGAGTGTATATTTAATCTGTATTATGAGTTGGCATTTATTAATGATTATATTTTGTGCATATCTGCATTTTGTACATGACTTTTGTCCAAATTCAAGATAATGGTGTTCCTGACCAGTGACATTTATTTTGTAAAATAACATAATACATAGCTAATATTTCTCTTTGAGTAAAGATAAAATATTCAGATTATTATTATTAATGGAGGTAAACATGTTTATTTGAATCTGAGTCTAGGACATCAGTTTTCTACTTGGAAATTCCTAAACTTGTTGACAACTTTTAATGTTTTATAAAGGATAATGACCCTCATCCTGGTTTTATTATGGTGTCTTAGCATTTTATGTCAATGTTGCTTGAAAAATTGCTAATTCTTGCCTAACATCCCAAGCAATTCTGCTGCTTATTTAATTTCTTAGAAAAATAGCTCACTGGCTGATCAACACCATTTCTATTTTCTTGAATCAATATTGCTCCAACCGCAACATCACTTGCATCAACAGACAGTTTAAATGATTGACTGAAATTTGCAGCTATAAGAACTCGTGCACTCTTAAGTATGGCCTTTAACTTATCAAAAGCTTCCTGACATGTTTCAGTCCCATAAAACTTGATTTTCTTGCTCAATAAATTTCTCAGGGTTTCCGATAGTATCCAGCCATACCCAAAAGTCGCATCAGTTGCTTTTTACTAACAGGCACAGGGAATTCAGAGAGAGCCTTGACCTTAGCATCTATATGTTTAACTTGTCCATGTCTCACAATATGTCCTAGAAAAGTTACACAAGCACGGCTGAACTCACTTTTAGATAAATTAATTGTGAAACTGGCATCAGTGAGTCTTTCAAAGAATTTTCGAACTGTCGCTGAATGATCTTTTCAGTTGTAGTTGTAGATGATGATATCATGGATGTAAGCATCACAATTATCTAGACCAGATGTCATCACGTTCATTAAAAGTTAAAAATTACTAGGCGAACCCTTCATCCCAAACGGCATCACTTTATATTGATAAAGTCCATCTGGAGTCACGAATGCCGAAATTTCCTTTGCCCTTTCCTTCAATGGAATTTACCAAACTCTTTCAGAAGATCAAATTCAGAGACATACTTTGTATTTCCAATTTTATCAATGCAATCATCGATTATTGGTAACGGAAATGAATCTGTTTTAGTCACACTGTTCACCTTTCTATAATCAGTGCACATGCGCAAAGATTTATCTGGTTTCGGACCATGCAACATAGTGAACTCAAGTCACTTTGACCCGGTTCTATGAAATCATTCTCCAGCAAATACTGAATTTCTTTTTTCTTTTTTTTCAAGTATTCCTGTTTCAGAGGGTTCATCATGTACGTGTGTTGTTTCAAAGGTGTGAAATTTACAATTTCAGCGTCACGGTAGATTCTGTTTCTTCTTGTAGGAACATCTGGAAATAAGTGCTCATCTTCAAGTAATAACTGTTTCAGTTCATTCCTTTCTTGTTGTTGCAAATGTGAAAGTTTCTGGTCCAGATTGTGTAGAATTTCTGAATTCCGAAGATTTGCTACTCCAAAATCAATGGTGTCCGATTGCATTCCTTCGCATAAATCTTCAGTGAGTGGGACAGGTACATCTAAATTAATTGCATGATTAACCTGGCTATCTCTCTCAACTTACTGGTACTCCTTTAACTTATTTACATCCCAGGAGTACTATCATTAAAATTTACCTCATTCATTTTCTTCTTAACTTTGTAAGGGCCGTAATACCTAAACTGAAGAAAATTTTGAAGAATGAGGAAGAGAGACAAAACTTTATCACCAGACTCAAAAGTTCTCTCCATTGTAGTTCTTTCAAACCATAAAGGAGTTTCATGGGCCAGACTAAGAATTTCCTGTCTGTAAGATTTTGGAACTACAATTTGATAGTTCACTGACCACTCGTCACCAGCAGGTACCTCGAAAGGTCTCCATTTTCGCATAAGAATTCCATTTTTAATGAAATAACAAACAGGTACTTCAGTGGCTTCAGTTTCACTAATGGCCCTCTGAAACAAAAAGGAGATCTCAGTATCTTTTTCCTGTTCGACGACAAGTGATTGTCGTTTGTCAGTCTGATTAGAATAAAGAGAATGAGTAGTTAAAAGAGGATCACTGTGATTAAAA